>JAFFSR010000344.1:2470000-2705000 GCA_017163975.1 Anastatus disparis | reverse complement strand
ACGCCAATTCGTATCAATAAACAATACACTACATGCATAACACACCTACACACATCATGATCGTTCGCCAACATTGATACTCACACACACACACACACACACACACACACACACACACACACACACACACATACACCAACTTATACGCAATTCACCAACATAAACTTCTTCACTGCTATAAACATATACTTACGAGCACTCACAAACACACCAAAACATAAAAACATACACATACGTGATAATAATACGGTACGACTCACTTTTTAGCTGACACGAACATACACATACACGTCTGCGCTCAAACTTGCATACACACACACACACCTTTACATAAATGATCGTATGCACGCACAGCGCAAATACACAATTACACAAATTTATACTAAAACACAAAAACACCATAACATACATGTACGCCAATTCGTATCAATAAAAAAAACACTACATGCATAACACACCTGCACACATCATGATCGTTCGCTAACATTAACACTCACACACACACACACACACACACATACGCGCGCACACACACACACGCACACGCACGCACGCACGCACACACACACACGCACGCACACACCAATGACACATTCACACTCCAATTATAATTTAATTTTGTTTAATATTATAATGTTAAAACGTAATATTAATAAATTGAATGATGTGAAAACGGTTATTTTTTACAATGTATGATGTATTTTCAAAATGTCTGAATCAAAATAAACAAAACTATTCTTATTTAATATATGAAATAATAATTGAATTAATTGTTGACAATCACCTTACGCAAATACATATTTGATCTTACATATTTATGTTGGTATTTGTATTTAAAAAGAAAGTAATTACTTTAAAATTGTTCGAAAAATTATTTAAACGTTAACATTGTAATATATTACTAACGTTTGATCTAAAAAATAATTATGATTATTTTTGAAAATTCCAATCAATAAATTTTGATTTTAACGCTATTTTATATTGACCAATAAAAGGTATATCTTTGGATATTCTTATAAATTGATTTATCAATTGTCAAGGAATAAAATTGCAAGACAAGATTCAACCGACCCCCTCCCCCTTAAATGTCTGTCGGTACAGCCCCCCCTTAAATTACATTGTCATTCCTCTTATAAATGGCTATTTCAAAATTAACGTAACTGAGGCCCCCCTTAGCCCCCACAATTTTATAGCCCCCCCTTAATATTCCCCCTCTCACTTTTTATAGCCCCCCTCATTATGCCCTCCCCCTCACTATGATATTATGTTTTAGCAATTAGTAATAAAAAAATATTCTTATTATAAATAATATTCTATTATTATAATAACAATTATAAGTGATTAAATATTATTATAATTAGTAATATTTTATTATTATAATTGTAACTGTAACTAATTAATAATACAAAGTTTTTTCACTGCATTTCATTTATATTCTAATATTGAATTTCAATAATGAAGAAAAAATTATTATTATTAATATTTTATTAATATAATTGCAAACATAACTAATTGATAATACAAAGCTTCCTCTCTGCATTTCCTTTATTCAGATAAATATATAATATTTTTATTTCTATATATTGTATCTTTATTTTTATTATTGAAAAAATTTACTAATTACAAAAGTAAATTATAAATTATAAAATGAATTTAGCTTAATATCCATAGGTACGTTATTAACACTTGTATTTAAATGAAACATGTTTTTTTTTTAACTAGAAATAAGATATTTACATACTTATCTTAATAAAAGATTTCTGGGCTTGAGACCAGCATAAAAATATCTGGCTGCATTAAAAGCTTTAAAAGCTTACAAATTCATTTCTTATTGTCGCTGAAGCGTACAGATCTATTATTTGTTGTCGCTAAAAAAAAAGCTTATAAAAGCGTACAGATTTATTATTTGTTGTCGCTAAAAAAAGCTTATAAAAAGCATACAGATTTATTGTTTGTTGTCGATAAAAAAACTTCATATAAGCATACAAATATATTGTTTGTTGCTGCTAAAAAAAGCTTACAAATTTATATCTCATTGACGCTGAAAAAAGCGTACAAATTTATTGTTCATTGTTAAAAAAGCTAACAAATTCATTTATTATTGTCGCTGAAGCGTACAGATCTATATTATATGCTTTATTACATTAAAAACTACATCAGCAGTTAATTAGTTTACATTGTTTAATATTTTAATTGATTTTATTTTTTCAACTATTCTTACCCGATGCATCAAAGGCTGTCTTAAGATCTAAGGAAACTATATGAATTTTATTTTCAAATAATTATATTTCTTAAGAATTTGAAATATATTTTTATGCATCTTACATCTGTAATTTGATTCCAATCTCCTGATAATTCCACTTTACATCTTTTTAAAATATTTATCATCCTTTTGAAATGTATATTTTCTTTGATCTCATCTAACAATATTAATACTTTGTACTTGATTTTTAATTCTTAAAAAAACACCATTATTCAATTATTAGTAATTAATTATAAAACTTTTATATCATGTCATATTGCCTGTTGACATATATTTTTATAAAAACAGAAAACCTCCTATCCAATTACGTTTTTGAAGTATTTTTATCGGTGAAATTAATTAAAAATTATATATTTGAGATTCCTATTTCTGTTAAAACTTGATCAATACAAATTATTACAGGTTATATTCCAGGAAGACATTTTGTTCAATCATCTTAACTTTTACAAATAAAAAAGAAATATGAAAAACTAACAAGGAGAGTGCATTGCATTTGGGTCTTGGATTTTCTTCTAGCCTTGGGATCTTTTTTCTTACATAAAATCATAAGAAAAGCCGCGTCTATTCGGTCCAACGCTCGATTTTTTCCGAGTTATGAGCAGTTTTGTCTGTTTTGTTGAAAAAATTGCATCTGCTTTATAATTTTACAGTTTCCGAACTACTTATTCTAAAAAATTTTTACTGATTGCATATTAAAGTTGAGATTAAAACCTTTCGATTAAAAAAAAAACGTGTCCAAAAAGCTCAAGTTGTTAAAAACTTATGAAGTGATGAAAATTGAAATGAATTTCTGACTAAAATATTGCATTTATTTTTTATGCATTTTTTGAGCTAAATATTTGCGCTATTTTTATTCGCTCATAACTTTTTAACAGCTTGAGCTTTTTGGACACGTTTTTTTTTAATCAAAATATTTTAATCTCAACTTTAATATGGAATTAGTAAAAACCTTCTAGAGTAAGTAGTTTGAAAACTGTAAAATTATAAAGCAGATGCAATTTTTTCAACAAAACAGACAAAACTGCTCATAACTCTGAAAAAATCGAGCGTTGGACCGAATGGACGCGGCTTTTTTCATGATTTTATTTAAGAAAAAAAATCCCAAAGCTAGAAGAAAATCCAAGACCCAAATGCAATGCACTCTCCTTGTAAGTAAAAAAAAATATTTTTATAGAAATCAAGTTTCAAATTTACATTGTTACCATCAATTTTATGCGATTCATTTTTCGCGAACTGACAATGTTTTAACAGAATTAGATAAAAGAAACTTATTTAATTCTACTTTTTTGGGTATTTAAACACAATATCATTATTTTCATTTTTGTGCAGTCTTCAAATACTCCTACAATTTCATAAAAGAAATTAATAAACTCAGCTCAAACTTTTTAAATCATCTTCTAATATTGAATAATTTTTTTGCAAAAATTATATTACTAGGTTTGGTATTTACATAGACAAGTAATTTTCAAAAACTTTACTAAAAGATATATTAAAATTGTTAAATCTTTTATCTGTTTCCTAATTACAATAATGATTTACAATTTTAAAATTATAAATTTAAATAAATAAATTTTAAAATTTATAAAATTTATTTGTAATATAATTTAGGTAAAGTATGAAATTTGAGAAAGATGGATGCTTACTGTTGTAATTAAACATAAAATTCAATACATGTAAAGAAAAGAAATATGTAAAGGTGCAGTCAGATGAGTAGAAAAGAGACTGCCAAATAGAGGATGCGTAATAGAAACAACCAATCAGCGCTATGCGGCAAGTTTCATGCGAAGAATAGAATTCTATTCTCTATTCCACTGTATAATGGAAAAGCAAGTTGCGATACGAAATAAATAAACAAAAATAATAAAATTATAAATACAAACCTACTTGATTCATTTTAAAACAAACGGTAGAAAATCGCTCTGTATGAGCTACAATTTTAAAGAGATTATGTTTATGTTTACGCGACCTAATACGCAAGCATCTTCTTTCCATTCCACGGATTTTTTCCCCTATGGTCACATGGAGAGAAAAAACAGTAGAATAGGCGGTAGAATAGAAAAATGATTATATAGCTAAATGTTTGTTTTAATCAATTCATTTTGTTGTCTTTTTCAAGTTTTAAAAAAGAATTGTAATAAACATGTACTTTCTTCAAACATATAATTTCCTTAGATCTTAAGTCATTCTTTGATGCAGTTAGTAAGAATATTTACATTAAGGCGACCTCGGAACTTAGGTTAGGTTTCATTTCTTAGTTTACAAATCATACTTTTAATACATGAAATTTTTCAGATTTTTTAATTTTCCACCGTTCTTTGATACCCATAGAATGGTGGAAAACTTATAAATCCAAAAAATTTTACAAAATAAAAGTTTAATTTGTAAACTACGGAATAAAAATTTAGCCTAACCTCCGTAGTCGCCTTAAAATCACATTTGAATAAATAAAATTAAAATTCTTCAAACTTAATATGCTCTATGAGAAAGCATTGCACTAAAGTACTTAGCAACGTTTTTTTAACATACATATTATGAATAAAGAAAAAACGCTTATAAAAAAAGTATTTTTAACTTTGATGGATGTTTATAATATTTTATGTTTATCTATATATACAGATGAAAACATTAATAAATGTAAATATAGAAATACATAGCATATTGGTAATGCTACTATATAGCAGAAAAACATGTTTTAAATTTTTTTCCTTGCTTTTTTGTCTATTTGACATAAATTATAACAAATGAAAACCTTATATGTAATGTTTCAAAAAAAATTTCATGTAGTTTTCAAATTATTTAATAAATTTTGCGATTAAATTTTACAAAATTCAGAATTAAATTTCACGAAATCTTTCGAAAATATTTAATGAAATGTTTCTTGAAATATATTAGAAATATTGCAACAAAACATTTCATAATATATTTTACCCATTGAAAAGTTTTTATCGTAATATTGAATAAATAAATATTACAGAAATATTTTACGAAAGGTTTAAAAAAATATTTAATAAATATTTCTCGGCAACATTTTATGGAATCAGAAACAATATATTTATGTAACAATCATTATACAAACGAATTATTTTAACTTATATCAAAAATATAAATATTTATTAATTAGCAAAATGAATATAAATCTTGTATTTAAATTTACATGGTTTTTAATAATTGTACAAAATAAAAATAATGACAAATGATTATTAATTATTTTTAATATATAATTAATTAAAACATTTCAATATTAAAACTTAAACTCATCGCGTTACAATATTCTTCTTTTAAGACCAAGCTGGAGTACAATCTAATACCGACCAAGTAACAATTGAGTTTTTTGTTATTTACTCAAGTATTAATCGATATAAATCAAGTAGAAAAAACAGCGAATCCAGCCTGCTCTTAAATTAAATATAAAAATTTTATCTATTGAAATTATTTTTGAAATCGAAAAGTATATAAAATTTTAATATTAATTTTAGACCCGTGTACAAATTACGTAAGGTTGATAGGGGGCAAAGAGTGTCCAAAAAACTTATAATCTCTTACATAGTTGGAAAGAGGAGGCTTAAAACTATTTTACAAGAGTTTACCTTTATATTTATATATAATTATACACGGATTATATACAATTATACATAGTTTATGTACAATTATATATACTTTATTATGTATAATAATGCATAATTTGTATAAGTCTACATATTCTCACATGTATCTATATATTAATATATATTCACATGATAGTTTATATTACTATAAGAATATTGTCCCTTCATAATTCTAAATAGATAAATAGAAAGAAGACTAATGATACAGAAATACGTATTAATACATATGATTTTTTATAAACACTATAATTTTAAGATTAGAAATTACAATTTTAAACCGATGATTATCATATTCATTTATTAATGAATGAAAAAATTCTATGATAAAAAAAACTTAGTTTTTGAATGTAATTTATATTATTCTAGCCCCACTTGATTAACAAAACGTTAAATAAAGTAAGGGGTCAAAATTAGAAAAAAAAATACAGACCCTTACTTATAAATAATGAAAAGTCGTATGTAATGAAAATATCCTTACGTAATTTGTACATGGCCTGTTTAATAATAATTAAAAAGTATAATAACTGCGTGTATTTTTTTTTTTTTTTTTTTTAATTATGTTTACGGGCATTATTGCCCTTTTTTATCACATAGAAATTAATTTTCAATACAACACAATTTTATACTTATTATTTAACGTGGTGTCAGCCCATGGCAGAAACAGCGAAAAAGCGACCAGACGGGGAATCGATCCCGCGCCAACGGGAATACAAGTCACGCGCCTTAGCCACTACTCCACTGAAATTTTAAATTTATTTTAAATAATAAAATTTTCAATTTAAAGTAGAAAATTAAAAAATTATTAATAAAATATATATGTATATAGTAAATTAAACATAAGTTATAAATAATAAAACTTAATAATATTAAAAAATATTAAATTATACTATATAAAATATAATAAGTATTATTATATTAATTTAGCAATAAATATGGTAACTTGCACTAAATGCAATCGATCATTTGAGAGACATAACCATTTATTGAAACATAATAAGAAATTTCATTCATCAAAAATATATATTTGTTATATATGTGGAACAATATTAAAATATAAAAGAAGTTATATAAGGGCTGATTCCATTCAGATTCATGCAGGCCGTCATTATTCGAATTTTTTTTTTCTTCTGAGTGATGAAAATACCTTCTATTATGTATATAGAGATAAAATTTACCTCGTGGAACGCTTAAAAAACTTTTTTTTTCTTACTGCAGCAATTTTAGTGTTGGATGTAAAAACGGAAATTCGAAAATTGAAGATGAACCTCTACTTTTAAATGATTATAGCTCCGTCAATTTTAATCCTTTTTGTGCGTTCTTTTAACGAAAATATGCGAAATTCTGTCTAGTTTTAAATGCAATCTCAATTTTCGTAATATAATTTGATCTCACTGAGTTGTTTACGAAAAACCGAAAAAAGCGATTTTTTCAAACACGATTTTCTCAAAAACTATATTTTTTTTTTGAAATTTTTATATAATTTTATACATAAAAAATACTAACTTCTAGGGTAGGTGAGAATATGCGATTTTGCCTTATTTTTTTTAACAGATTTTTAAACGTTTTTTTTATATTTTCGATTTTAAAACATTGATACCATGGCGCATCGTACTATTTTTCCAACTTTACGTGTTCCTACAACTATTTTTATGCTTTTATTTTTTAATATATCAAAAATATTAACAATAATGTTTCAAATAAACCCCGGAACGAATATTTTGATCAATTAGAACCAAAGTTATGACAATTTAAAGTTTAAAAAAAAAATGCTGAAACTTTAAATAAATATGATATTTACATTGAGGAAACGCAACTTTCGTTAAAGATTAAAATCTGAAGATATAAATTTTTTAATTTAAAAAAAAAGTTATTTTAATGAAAGAATACATAACCATTTATCCTCTTTTTATGGTATATTATTATAATAAAAATTTTTTTTGTTGGAGAATATAATTTTTTTATAAGTTCAAATTTTGCGCCTAGAATTTGAATTTATTTTGTAAGGAGTTGTCGCATGTCACCACTAGGTGGCGATGATTTGTTCTTTGCATTCTCATTAACGACTTGACGTGTTTAAAAATATAAGAAAAGAAAGATAAAAAATAAAGATGTTTAAGAAAAATTATTTTTTTTGATCCGTCATAGAACAGAATATCAATAATGGCATCACTGATTGTTAAAATAAAGTGCAAGAATTTAAAAGAAAGGCACAAAAAAGTTGTTTATGATTGCTCTAAGAGTCCGTTTAGAGAATGAGGTGATCTAACGGAGTCTTTGAAGCGCTTGTATCCTAATACTTCTTTCTCTAGAGAAGATAAAGTATGCCCTTTGTGTTACAAAATATTATTAGATGAAGTGAAAAAGGCGCCTATTTAATCGACTTCAAGCAGTCAACAATCTTCGGAAGATTTTATTCATAGTGAGGCTGTGGTAGAACAGCTCAACGGGACTTCAAGTAATTTGAAATTAAACATTTCACCAATTAAAATGCCTCAAAGTATCAATATCAAGATGCGAGAATCTTATGCTCTCCGAAAAAGAAAACAAATGAACGATGCATTTGATACACAAATAGCAAGTAAAATGATGAAAGTCTACGATATAACGGATTTGCCGGCATTGAATGAAAATAATGAATGTAAAACAAATGATGAATGGATTGAGAGTATTAAAATTGCATTAGATAATTGTTCAAATTTTCTTGAGAAAGTGCGATTGTTCAGTATTATACCAAGTGATATTTCCAAAGATTATTTATTATCAGTTTTACCAAATGTAACTATTTATATGATTGATCAAGCACGATCATTGGTAAATAATAAAAAAATTTACAAGCAGTCTGAGAACTATTGTGGCCATTCTTTGGATAGTGAAATTTTAATGAAAGTAAAGGATTATTATCTGAACGATGATTTTAATTGTTCTCGTCAAAGTGCAAATAAAACCGACACAGTATCTATCAAAGAAAATGGTATAAAAACTAAAAAAGTCAGACGCTTTCTTACGCGAAGTATTAAAGAAATATATCAATTATTTAAAGACGAAAATCCTGAAATGAAAACAAAAATTGGTAAATCAACATTCTACGCTTTCAAACCAGAGTGGGTTATATCAGATCCACCCACTGATTCATGTCTTTGCGTTTACTGCGAGAATCTTAAACTTATGTTAGATGCTTTGAATAATTATAAAAAAGAGAATAAACAAGACATTGCAGATTTGGAATTGAAAATATGTTCTTCACCTTTTTGTTTAAAAGATGATATGAAATGTGTACTAAGAGAATGTAAAGAATGTCCCATTGGAGATTCTATTAATTTACAAGTAATTTATTTGACAGAAGAAGATTTATATGAAGAAATAATCTATGGTGTTTGGGGAAAATCAAATTCACTGAATAAAACTAGCACAAATGAAAATTTCTTAACAGAGTTAAGAAAGCGCGCTCTCACTGTAAGTGCTCATAAATTGGTCAAAGAAATTCAACGTATAGCAATTAAAGAGGTTAAACTTTTAGCGAAGAATAATGACTTACAATTAGTTATTCATGTCGATTTTGTAGAAAATTGGACAGTTCTGCTCCAAAATGAAATTCGAAGCTATCATTAAAGTAAAAACCAAATATCAATATTTACGTCATTATACTATTTTGAAAATGATAAAACAGTCAGTTATGTCACCATCTCTGACGATATTAAACATGATTTTCCTCATGCCCTAATGGCTATAAATTTAACTGTCGACAACTTAAAACAAAAACATATTGCGCAAGATCTTAATGAAATCATAACCATTTCCGATAGAGCTGCCAGTCATTTTAAGAATAGATATCAATTCTATGAGCTTCAAAACTCAAAAGTAAACAGAAAATGGCTTTTTTCTGCAACAGGTCATGGTAAAGGCGCTTGTGACGGTATTGGTGGTTTAGTTAAACATTATGCTACCACGCATAATCTGTCCAAGAAGAGTGCAGATTTTATTAGAAACGCTGAAAATTTCGCCTCTCACGTGTCAAAATATACTCTGTCGATTAACATTCTTGTTATCCGCAAGGATGAGTTAGAATTTTTTTGACAGATAAAAAAATGGAATGGTTAGGAAATGCAAAAGAAATTAAAGGTATTCAAAAGATTCACTGTTGGGAAAGTGGACGAAACCAAATCTACACTGCCAAAACTTCAAAACATGAGTGGCAAGAAGTAAATTGAAAGGTTTTATTTAAATTCGGATTTTTTTATTCACATTAGTTCTCAATTCATTAGTGTTAATTTCTTAATTCTATTGCATATTATTTGTTCATTGAAAATGTCAGAATAATATATTTTAGTATTTAAAAAATTCATCTTTTCAAAATTCAAAATTCAAATTGAAAATTCAAAATTCAAAGTGAATATATTTATTTAAAGTTTCAGCATTTTTTTTTAAACTCTAAATCGTCATAACTTTGGTTCCAATTGCTCAAAATATTCGATCCGGGGTTTATTTTAAACATTATTGTTGATATTTTTGATATGTTAATAAATGAAAGCATAAAAATAGTTGTAAGAACACGTAAAGTTGAAAAAATAGTACGATGCGCCATGATATCAATGTTTTAAAATCGAAAATATAAAAAAAAAACGCTTAAAAATCTGTTAAAAAAAAATAAGGCAAAATCGCATATTCTCACCCACCCTAAAAGTTAGTATTTTTTATGTATAAAATCATATAAAAATTTAAAAAAAAAAAAATATAATTTTTGAGAAAATCGCGTTTGAAAAAAATCGCTTTTTCGGTTTTTCGTAAATAACTCAGTAAGATCAAATTATATTACAAAAATCGAGATTGCATTTAAAACTAGACTGAATTTCGCACATTTTCGTTTAAAAAACGCCCAAAAAGGTTAAAAATTGACGGAGCCATAGTCATTTAAAAGTAGAGGTTCATTTTCAATTTTCGAATTTTCGTTTTTACATTCAACACTAAAATTGCTGTAGTAAAAAAAAATTTTTTTTTGAGCGTTCTACGAGGTAAATTTTATTTTTATATACATAATAGTAGATATTTTTATTACTTAGAAGGAAAAAAAAAATTCGATCAGTGACGGCCTGCATGAATCTGAATGGAATCAGCCAAGATATTTAAAAAAACATAACAAACCTGAAAAATGAGAATGTTCTATTTTCAGAAATAAATATATAAGAAATGAACATTTAATAAGACATTCACAAAGTCATGCATCTAATTATAATAATATTTGCAATATTTGTGCACGGATAGATGTCTTAGCGAACTGCCAACCAAGAGGAGAGGTATACAGTCCGCTCATACTCAGCGGTGAACAGCAATAATTATGTTGGCGTTTTGAATGCCAAAAGTTACTTATGAGTTGCGCGCGCACGGCTGGCTGATATCGGTTGGCTTTTAAAACGCCAAAATTTGTTTTTCTGTCTCCCGTAAACTTGTAGTATACTGCGCCCTCACGCTTTGGCATACAGCATACAAAAAGTTCTTCCAATGTGGAAAAGGATTTCATCGAAAAGATTATTAATACGTCACATAAAAATACATAAAAAAGTAAAGTATATATTAATAACATTAAAAAAATTAATACAATATATATATAAAAATAATATCTTATTTATAATATTTAATTATTTTTATATTTATATAATACTTTAAAAAAAAATACATTATAAGAAATGTATAATCAACTTATTTATCATTAACATTTATTAAATTATTAAATAATTCATTTATAGAATTAATATCAGTGAAAAAAATTTAAAAAGAAAAGGCGATGATAAATACCAAGATCATATTTCAAAAAAAGAAAAAAAAATACTGTTTTCGTCAACGGAATTTTTAAAAACTAAAATTGTAATAGGAGATCAATCAACGTATGTATTAAAAACTTCATTAAAAAAATCAAAAATATAATATATGTTATAAATATTTTTGATTTCATATAATAGATCTCTGGTTGCATGTATTGAAGAAATTTCCAAAGAACAAACTTCTGTTAACAAACAAAAACAAACTGATTTCAGGATTATGAAATTCATGATAAATAATTCTGGAGGATTCAGAATTCAATGCAATATTTATGATAAAAATATTGAAAAATTTAAAAAAAATCTAAAATTAAAGGAAGTGAATTTTTATAATATACAATATTATTAATTACAACATAATATTAAACATTTTTTAATATTTCAGAAAATATTATTAGAGAATGTTAATGTATCAAAAGCAAAAGGATACAATAAAGGAAATAATATACATGACTTTATATTAAAATATTATTCGAATATTATTCATTTAGGCGAATACAACATATTGAAAAATAACAAGCCAATTAAAATAAATTTCGAAGAAATAAAATTAAGACCTGGATTAATAAGTAATTAAATATTATTGAAAAAAAAATATAATAATATAAATAATTTTATATTTTCAGAAATACAAGGGTATTTAAAAAATTCTTTTGAACAAAAACATAAAAAAAATGAATCAGAATACATCGGAACAATAGAGGATGGACAATATAAATTAGACGTTTTATTAAATAAATTAGAAAATGAATATGTGAATTGGGTAAGAGGAACAAAACTAGAAATTATTGGAGGAATGGAATAAAATAGTAAAAACAATTATAATAATATATTATATGCATATACACTTATGAAAATATTCATGTATATTTATATTTAAAAATTTTATAGATATTACATATATATTAAAAGTAAAGAGATTAGAATTTATTAAAGTATTAAGAAGGGGCCGAACTATCTGTCTTTGTCTAATAGCGTTTTTCATCATTTATGTAAACACTATCCGGTATAACAAGAAAAAATAGCAGCCCCCGCTAGATATTAGTATAATTAGTAAATTTTGTAATAACAACCAAATTTTTTACTACATAGTTTTTGACTAATTAGAGACCTACTAGCAATGTAGAATATAACCTATCTTTTTTTGGTCGGTCTCTAATTATTCAAAAACTACGCAGTGAAAAAATTTGGTTGTTATTACAAAATTTACTTATTATACTAATATCTAGCGGGGGCTGCTATTTTTTTCTTGTTATACCGGATAGTGTTTACATAAATGATGAAAAACGCTATTAGACAAAAACAGAAGTTCGGCCCCTTCTTAAATGATGAAAACATGGAGTTGGAAGAACTTATACTAGCAAATGAAATAATTTTAAATGAGGTAATTTAAATAATTTAATATTTTTATTTCATTACATTAATAAATAAAATATTCTCAAGATAAAATGATTATTTTTCAAGGTTACAGAAAAACAAATAGATGATAATTAAAATACAAAATATAAAATAATATTGATTTACTACCAAAAAAATTAATGTATAAATTTTTTTTAAAAATAAAAAATAAATATGTAAGCTTGTAATAAAACATAAATTTGTAAACTTTTTTTAGCGACAATGAAATTTAACGACATATTAAATAAATATTTAAAATTATTTAAACTTTTTTTTAGTAAAAATACAAAGCAACTGTACAAGCTTCTTTAGCGACAATGAAGAATAAATATGTAAACTTTTTATAACTACAATGAAATTTAAATTTGTAAGCTACTATTAGCGACAACAAACAATAGATCTGTATGCTTCAGCGACAATAATAAATAAATTTGTAAGCTTTTTTAGTGACAATGAAAAAAAAGTGTAGTTTTCTTTGGCGACGATAAAATATAAAAATGTAAGCTTCTTTTAGCTGCAATAAAAAAAACACTCTTAATGCAGCCATATATTTATATATGTTGGTCTCAAGCCCAAAAATAAAAAATGCAGAGGGGAAGCGTTTTCTTTGCATCTTCTCGATATGTATAAAATTTAGGACATAAGAAGATGAAAATATTTATTTATAATCATAATTTTCTATTATTCTATTATTCTATTTTTTATTATTCGCTCATAATTATTATTAAATATTATTATATACAATCATAACTTAAAATTTTATTGTTATTTACTATTTTATTTTTAATTTATTTAAAAAATATATAAGTTTGATTCATTGTGAACTTTTGAATGTCGCGTTAAGCCATCTTTTTTTTACTAATTCTAATTCTATAACTTCATATCTTATATTTTTATGTATTGATTTTTTTATTGAACTTTTTTCACATTCGCAAATATGAAATTTAGATTCATTATGTTCTACTCTTCTATTTACTTTGAAATGTGTGTATTCGGGGGCTTGGCGAGCGGAGCGAGCAGGGAGGAACCCCCCCCCCCTCTAGTATATATATATATATATATATATATAAAGATCAGGATTTAAGCCACTTCCACCCCCCCCCCTTGGCCCCCCTATTCCTCCCTCGATATAGCTACTTCTTAAATTACATCGTAATTCTCCTTCTTTTTTTTTTTTTTAACATCGTTGTATTTTATGCTATCGTTACAATGCTAATTAGCGACGGATGGTCATCAGTGTGTTTGCGAACAAAGCACATGTGATGTACAATCGTGCTTGTATCATTTGGGTGAGAGCGGGAATCGAACTTGGAGCCTCGAGATTACGAATCTATCGAACCTAATAAATGAGCCACTGACGATGACTAATTCTTCTTCTGAATCGTTATTAACGTTATTTAAAACAAAAAGGCCCCCATTTCCTCTCCTCCTAAATCCTCACACCCACCCCCTTTGATTTATGTGCCCCCCCCCCTCATTGCTCCATCTCACACCTTCCTCTTACTTTAATATTCTGTTGTAATAATGAAGATTGATCATTTTTATATACATTTCATTATTGTGATTATAATTATAACTAATAGATAATACAAAACTTCTGCTCTCAATTACATGGAAGTCTGATATAACATTACAATAATAAAAAAATAATATCTTCATTATTATTTTATTGATATGATTACAATTACGAATAATTGATAATATTTAGCTGCCTTTTTTCATTTACTTAACTAATATAAATATGCTGTCATTCATATCTTTTACATTAACATTTGTCTTAACATTTGTCTTATTCACATTTATATAATTTATTTGCATTTTATTCGCATAAAGTTAAATTTCTAGCAAAATGTTGACTTGATTGTTGTTCTCCGATATACAAGTATGCTTTTGCGCTAAAAATTACTATTCCAATAAGTTTATTGTTGGTTACCAGAGGCAAGAATAATCATTTTTAACACAGTATAATAATCTTTTATTTATTAAAAATGAGAAACAAAAATCCATTTTTGAATAAATGTTATAGCTTTTACATAGAAAAATATCATCACGATATTGATTGACAACAATTGAACCTAGCAAAGTCTATACTCAAGAAACTACTTAATTATTTACGGCATGATTCAGAAACTTTTATAATATGTTGTCAAAATAAGCTTAGCTGCAGTTCCTAAGGATTAATTAAAAAGAAATTACTACTATTATATTAAAGTGGAAAATTAGGACTTTTTTTTTCTTACGTGAATATGTTTTGCATTATTGTCCCATACATACATACACCTACACACGTGCACATTAAACATACACATACACACATCTACATACACACATACATATACACTGTAACATGGTGGATTTTCCATCCACATGTTATATTTGTATATAGATATCTACTATACCGGCAAAGAGCCTTATAAGTATGATTTTAACTTGTATATAACAGTGCGGCACTGTCTTAGTGGTTAGAGCTCGTGCCTGGAGATCTCGAGGAACGGGGTTCGCACCCGGCGTCTGCTTATTTTTTAATTTAAAAAGTCTTACGTTTCAACACACACACACACACGCACACACACACACACACACACACACACACACACACACACACACACACGTACACATACACACGTACACATACACACGTACACATACACACGTACACATACACATGTACACGTAGACACGTACACATACACACGTACACATACATATGTGCACGTAGACACGTACACATACACACGAATCCATATACATACACTTGCGCATACACACGTACACATACACACGTACACATACACATGTACACGTAGACACGTACACATACACACTGTCATAAGCACATTTACATCAATAACATACACATATACACATATGCACATACACATACAGAACATTTGCCTCTCTATCTCCATCTTTTTGTCTCCATTTCTCTATCTCCGTCACTTCGTCTCTCTGTCTCTGTTTATTTCTCTCCGTCTTGCCGTCTCAGTTTCTCCATCTACGTCTCTTCGTCTCCGTCTCTCTATCTCTTTCCCTATGTCTATGTCTCTCTATCTCTCTATCTCTTTCCCTATGTCTATGTCTCTCCGTCTCTGCCTCTTTGTCTTTACCTCTCCATCTCTGTCTCTCTGTCTCCGTCCGTTCATCTATGTCTCTCCGTCTATGTCTCTCTATCTCTGCTTCTTTGACTCCTTTTTTTCGTCTTTGTTTCTCTGTCTCTGTCTTTCCGTTTTTGTCTATCCGTCCCTCTGTCTAAGTCTCTTCGTCTCCATCTCTTCATTTTCGTCTTTTCGTCTTTTTCTATCTGCTTCCGTTTCTCTGTCTTCTTCTCTTTATCTCTCCGTTTCTGTCTCTCTGTCTTCGTCTCTACTTCTCCGTTCCTATGTCTCCGTTTTTTCATCTCCGTCCCTCTGTTTGAAACACATGATTTAAAAAATTGAATTCCTATCATATTTTTTCATTAATTTAAATAAAATTAAGTAAAACAAATTTTTAATTTATCATGATAATATGATTTGTATTTAAACAATTTTTATGCATATTTGAACTTTTATTAATCCTTTTTTTCAAATATATAAAAACTAAATTTTAAACAGAACTGCAATATAAAAACTTATAAATAATGGCAATTTTTTTTACTTAAAAATTAGCTAATTTATACATATCAATATAATATATGAAAATTTAACCGTGCGACGTTAGGAGCGAATTAAATTAAGCTCGTATAGATTAAAATCAAAAAGAAATTTAGCAAAGAAAAGATTTTGGTCAGATGTTTTATCATTAATTGATTCGATAAATATTAAATTTAATGAAATTGGGTTTTAGAAAAAATGTTTATTTAAGAACAAAAAAATGAGCAAAATAAAATGAACAAGCTAACAAAATAATTTAAGTCTAAAACTTCAAATGAACAATGTTCAATAATGAACATTAAACTTTGTTTTTATGATGTTTATGTTTTTCATATGTTTATATATTTAATAAGTGGTAATTTATTAAAATTTTAAGAATAATTATCAATCAGAATTTTTAATTATCTATATAAATAACATTAAAAATTTTTATTTCAGGACTTTTCATAGTTCTTCAGAAGTATTTGAAATTCTTATATTAAATAATTTCAATTCAGAAGTACACATAAATTTATTATTTTTATAGAATGAATTTAACCAAAGAAGAAAAATTGATTTTAATAGGTGAAGATGGATATGCTGGGCAATTGAGTATGTTAAATAATAAACACATTAGAAAATTTATTCAAATTTTGAATAATTAGACAAATTTTTTAATGCGACTAACAATATTTTTTACAAAGGGCCGACACAGTGGTCCTCGATTAATTTTAACCGTGAAGTCTTTGCACCTTGGATTTTCCTTTTGAATATGATTCTAGACATATTTAGGATCAAATTCCAACAAAAACCAAAATCGAAGAATGAGCACTTTTTTATTAATTCAAATTTCAATTTTTGTACATAGTTTTTTATAAAAAAAATTATTTTATTGATAATTTATAAAATCCATTTCTATGGCTTGTTTGGATAATATTTCGAATTACTTACATATTTTAAGCAAAAATTAATTGCAAATATATTTAGAAAAATCTTAAGTTATGTAACAATGTAAGCAAAAGGTTGAAATTATTTTTCTCCGACATATTATCGTAATGAAAACTATTGCAAGATATAAATACAACAAATACCTGAATACTTATTAATGAATCAAATAGCACATAAATATACAGCTTTAATTTTATGATTGAAATATATATATACATATATACACACAAAAATAACATATACACAGTTTTTACTTAAGTTACATGCGGTGAATTATATTCACAGACTGCTCTTAATAATTTATCTGCATAATTAGAATTATTTTGCGATACTTTGTATTTAGCCCACGTTGCAGAAAAATCATGATGGACCGTTTCCATAGCCTATTTACTGTAAAAACCTAGGCCTCGATTATTTTCAATACAAAAGTCTTTCACATAGAAAAAAACTGCATGTACTTTTGGTGGTACCGGAATACCTAATGATAGATAAGCATCTTTAAATGCATCGATAAATTTAATAAATTTTGGATTTAAAGAAACAGTAAAGCAAGAGTTAACAACCGCGTTAAACTTTGCAAAAATCTCAATACATTTTAAACAATTCAAGTTACCATTGGATCGCAAGAAATCGATATTATTTAGTAATATTTTGCAACTGTTTCCTTTAGAAGAAAGAGTTCCGTAAGTTATTTCACGTTGAACACTACAGTATTCTGCCCAACCATTGCCTTCCTCTTCAAGTTCTTTTAAAATATGTGAATACACTGTACAGATTTCTTTTGCGAAATGGACACACTACTTTTGGAAGACACTCATTTTGTTTATTATGAGTTGTAAATAGCTTAGTTATTTTAAGTTTTGAAGCTGGGGTTACGTTAACCATCGATTAAGTTTCATTAAAACAAAGCAAACAGATAACATAACGATTTTCCTCATGAGTACGCGCGTGGTTTTTAATAATATTTGGCGGCATGGTGTTTAATTCACTACTACGAAACGACTGACTTCATTCATAAACATTAATAACACTGGAATTTTCAAAAATTCAACAAAACGTTCGTGAATAGAAGCGATGATTATGCTTTGTTTACAAACAATTTTCATCTCAACTGGAGCTACGTTGCTTTATATATTTTCTTTTCGTATCGTGTTCTTATAGAATATTAATACACTGTATTTTCTAATTACAATCACTTTAAAAACGCATCATTCGTTATAGTTTTCATCACTATCATGTTTTATAAAAAGAGATCTTAATTTTAAAGTTACGCTCACATTGTTACATAATTAAAAATTTTTTTAAATATATAATGTTTGCTTAAAATATGTAAATAATTCATAATTTTATTCGAAAACGCCATTCTAGAAATTAATTTCATAAATTATCAATAAGAAAATAAAAAAAAAAAAATAAAAAAAATTGAATAAATAAAAAAGTGCTTATTCTTCGATTTTCGTTTTTGTTGGAATTTGATCCGAAATATGTTTAGAATCATATCCAAAAGGAAAATCTGAGATGCAAAGACTTCACGGTTAAAATTAATCGAGGACCACCGTGCCGAAAATATTAATCCAGTTCCATTAAATCACCCTCCTGAAAATGATCACGGAACTTATGATGTAATATTTTGCGTCACTTTTTGAGTCAGTTTTTGCGTCACTTTTTATATCACTTTTCGTGTCGCTTTATCGAGCCAAAAGTGACGCAACTTTTTGCGCAACTTTTCCAAAAATATAATAAAAAATAAATTATAAATATTTTATTTTTAATTTTATTTTACATAATTTAAAAGATGTTAAGATACAGAATCAAAAATATTTAGAGCATAATTCAATTGTCTACGTTTCAAGAATTAATTTAGAAAAAATCTTTGAAATTATTTGAAAATTCTTCATCTAAATTATTATAGGATTGTTAATAAAATAAAAACATTATTGAAAATTAAAAAGTTCAATTTTTTATGATAGAAGGTGTATGTGGGTAGGCGTGTATGTGTGTGTATTTGTATACATGTGCATGTATATATTGATGGTGGCTACGAAAACAATCACAGCTGTGTAATTGACTACGAAAAAAACACATCTCCAAAGGTGCGACATAAAAAAACACACCTTCAAAAGCGCGGCGAAAAAAAAATCTCCGAAAGTGCGGCGAAAAAAGCATCTCTAAATGTACGGCGAAAAAAACACATCTTTAAGAGTGCGGCGAAAAAGAACAGCCCTTGAAAATTTTCACCGTGTTTTCAAGGGGTGTTTTTCTTCGCCGTACTTTGGAGATGTGTCTTTTTTCGCCACGCTTTTGAAGAATTGTTTTTTTGCCGCACATTTAGAGATGTGTTTTTTTTGGCTGCACTTCTGAAGATGTGTTTTTTTTTGGTCGCACTTTTGGAGATGGGTTTTTATCGTAGTCAATTACACAGCTGTGATTGTTTGATTGTTTTCGTAGCCACCGTCGATATACACATGCACATATATACAAATGCACACACATAGACGCTTACACACACACACATTCTATCATAAAAAATTGAACTTTTTTGATGTTTGAATTTTGATGTTTTTTCTTTCCAATCTGGGATACCTTAAAAATTATTAATATTTGTGCAAATAGTTTTGCAAAATATGGTGTATTTAAGTTAAAACAACTGTACCTAATACGGACACCTTAAATGCGAATGATTGTTGTGGCTCACTAAATCAATATTTTTAGACGTGTAATGTCTCATTTTAAAGCTAAAAGAAAGAACTAATTGTACATCACAAAGAATTGTCAACGATGAAATTAAATTTTCAAAATATAAATTTTGAATATCTTGAAGAAAAAAAGTTACAAGAATTGGCACTACAACAATTACATTTCTTAGATAACATAAAATGTTTGGAGGCAACAAATTATAAACCAAAAACTTATCTACAGAAAAATTACCAAAACAGTAATAAAAGAAAATATGAACAAACTAAAGAAAGAATTTTAAAAAGTAATTGTAAAAAAATTAAATACAATAACATTGAAGAATCTGAAAATGATATTGAACAAGAACCAATTCTGACATTTAAAAATGAATTTAATGATAAAAAATTATTAAAATTAACGAAAGATTCGATTGAGAAATTTAAAAATTCAAATATAACGCAACATGATAATCAAGTGAATTCTCAAAACATCAATGTAATTACAAAACTTGAAAATAATTTCAAAAGGGATAGAAAATTTAAAAAAATTATTGAAGTTGCAATAAAAAAATTCTAAATTATTAATATATTGCAACAAAAAAATCATATTTCCAATCGAAATAAATTTATAAAAAACAATTAACAATCCTCAGACAAAAATAAGAATTTAACATATCAACAAAATCACAACTAAGATAGACGCATTCATGACAAATCGTATTATAAATATAATAAAGATAAAGTTTAAGAAAATAGAAAACAATATTAATTGAAAAACAAACAAAAAATATTGAAACGTTTAAATGAATCTTATGAAAAAACATTTAAAGAAAAGATGATAATTTAATAACTTCATTAAAAAATAAAAATTATTATGAAAAAAACAAAGATAAATTCAAAACGGAAAAAAATAATGATATAAATTATTATCGAATAGCTAAAGATACATTGATTAATAATACTGAAAATTATATCATGGAAAATAATATTGGTGGTCTGAATTTTATTTGTGGTTTTTGTGGTGCTAGACATTTTGCATTGAAAATGTCAAGCTATGAGAAATTTACATCATGTTGTAAACAAGGAAATATAACATTAGAAGAAGACCCAGAATATCCTGAAGAGATTAAGAAATTACTTACGGGAAATTCTATGATAAGTAATAATTTAAAAAAATGCATAAGATCATATGATAACGCCTTAGCATTTGCAAGTTTTGGTGCAGCATTTAATAAATTATTTAATAAAGGTCCTTAAGTGATACGTATTTATAGACAAATATACCATAAAACATATGCATTACATGCAAATAAAAATGAATCAAGAAAGTATGGACAATTATACATATTTGATAACGAATAAGCAAATAAATGCCGGAAAAAAATCGATCTGAATTGTTTTATTGAATTATGGAATACATTAGATTTTATAATTAGGAGAAATAATCCTTACGCAGCAGCATATAAAATGATGCACGTTGTAGAAATTGAAGAAAATAATCGTTTTATCAAAAACAGAACTATACCTAGGGATGTTAAAATGTTTTTAAGACGAAAAGATAACTTTGATAAGCATCGATGTAATGAAGCTAAATGTAATGGAGTAGCAGTAGTCTATAGGAAATAAATTACCCATTGAAAGAGAAATATGTATTTATTCGAAAGCAGAAAAACCAACAAGAATCCTATATATAAGTAAACACGTAGATCTTATGATTATATATTCACTTATATTCATGGGTTCAAATAAAAAATTCAAGATTATATTTTATAAAGAAATATCAAGATTCTTTAAGGACAGAACTTTATCAAGGCGTAATGGATTTCTTAAAAAATAAAAAAAACAAAATTAATGATAGTTTAAAAATTAGAAAAATATTTTATACTACCATCAACTTTTACAGAAAGTCCGCGTTCCTTACATCAAAATCTTCTTGATTCCGTGACATTAGTACAAAGAATTATAAAACCAGATTTTTTCATTACTATGACATGCAATCCGGAATAGGAAGAAATCACAAATAATATAGGACAAAGTGAAAAAGTAATAGATATACCAGATATTGTTGTTGAAGTATTTCATCAAAAATTAAAAATATTAATAGAGAAAATTACCGAAAAACATATTTTGGGAAAATGCATTGCATATTCATACATAGTAGAATTTCATGAGAGTGAATTACCGCATGCACATATGCTAATATTTTTAAGTAAAGATGATAAAATTTACAATAGTGATGACGTTGGTAAATTTATAGAAGCTGAAATCCAAATAAAACTGAGAATCCCAGATTATATAAAATAGTTAAACAATTTATGATCCATGGCCCTTGTGGAGATCAGAATAAAAACTTACCTTGTATAGATAAAGAATCAGGAAAGTGTACAAAAAATTTTCCGAAACGATTTAATGAAACTTCAATAATGACAAATGGTTATCCTATTCATCGACGAAGAAATGATAAAAATGAGATGTTATACACAAAAAACAAGTAGGCAGACAATAGATTTGTTGTTCCTTATAACCCGTATTTATTAATAAATTTTAACTGTCATATTATTATTAAATTATGTTCAATAATAGGAGTTTTAAAATACTTTCTTAAATACTGCTTTAAAGGACATGATTGTGTTAATAGAAATGAAAGCAAGTGAAATAAATACTGAAAGTAATACTAATGATAAAACAAATGATACGAATGATTTGGATATATTTTATGATAAAATTAAACAATATATAAACACAAGATACGTTTGCCCGCCAGAAGCTATGTATTGCATATTGGAATATAATATTAGTGAACTTTCACATACAATTTATAGATAAGATGTTCATAATGAAAATGAACAATATGTGTATTTCGAAGAAGGATCCTAACACGAAATTGATTATAAAAATGTAAATACAACACTAACAGCGTGGTTTGAACTTAATGAAAGTGATCCAGAGACATATAATTACTTTTATTCTGATATACCGCAAAATTATGTTTTTAATCGAATATATAGAACATGGATGAAAAGAATAAAAACTATGATACCTATCCTAACCAGAATGTACTCAGTTAATCCAAAACAAAGAGAAAGATTCTTTTTAAGATTACTTCTGCTTTATGTTAAAGCTGCAATATTTTTCGAAAGCTTAGATACTTTTGATGGAATCACATACCCAACATTCTTTGAAGCAGCAAAAGCAAAAAATTTAGTTGAAATAGATGATGAATGGGATAAATGTTTAGAAGAATCATGTGAATCTTTATATTCAAAAGCTCTTTGTCAATTATTTAGTTACATTTGTACATTTCACAATCCAACTTATGCTCGAGAATTATATGAAAAATATAAAATCCATTTTTATCATATTACCAAAAATGAATCAACAAAAAGGTGAAGAATATGCATTATTCATAATTAATGATATTTTAACTAATAATGGACTCCAATTAAGTGACTTTAATTTACCTTCTTTAGAATACTATATTGAAAATAACGAAATTGAATATGGTACAGTAAATAATGTTAATAATATTCGGTCAATTATTGATAGTCTAACAAATGCTCAAACAGCTATTTTTAATACAGTAATAAATTCATTAAGCACCTTGGATAAAGAATCTGTTGGAAGTGGATGTAAATAAAAATGACAATAGACTGATGTTAAATGTTGTAAGTGAAGAATTATATTTTCTCAGCAAGTTCCTGTACAAGGTTCGAGGACGAAGTGTCTCGAGATATATATATATATATATATATATTCATGTAATGTATACCCATCGTTAATGAATTTTTTCCGAATGTTTTGAAATTCTGAACTTTCATTGGACCATTCCGTTGTTTTCTATGTTTCTATTGGAACATTTTAAGAAATTCGGAAAGAATCAATTAACGTTGGGTGCACATAAAATTACAATAAAAAAATACAATTTGAAAAGGTTGGAATAATATAGTTTCAAAATAAATAATAAAAGAAAGTAGAAAGTGAGTGAACAATGAAACAAACAGAAAGTTGTAAAGAAAGAGAGAGAGAGAGTTGATGCTTAAAGCGGGCAAACTTAAGAGTCAGCTGTATACCGACACAGTTACCTGTTTTACCGAATCTATTTAAAATTTATTTTTTATAAAAACTAATAGCTTCAGGCAGAAATAAAGAGATGGTTTCGATTGGTGTAATAGAAAGCAATATTTTCTCTGATAAGAATAATTTAATTCCACCGCTTTATTTTCAAGAAAAGTTGGAATAACTTGAAAATCCCATTATTTGACACTAATTTATAATTTTTTAAGTTATTCCAACTTTTCTTAAAAACGAAGCAATAAAATTAATTCATACTAATCAAAGAAAATATTACATTTAATTAAACACATCGAAACCATCTCTTTATTTTTGCCTCTTGTTGCTAATTTTGGGAAAAAAGTCAATTTTTTAATTAGAAAAGGACAGAGATACAGCGGACTCTTAAGAGGACTGTCATAGATATAGACACGAAAAAGTCGAAATGTGCACGCGTCAGGTTAATGTATTATACAATAAGACACGTTTTTTCAAGCACCACATGTAAGAATAATCGTTTATGGCATGCCATCAATCACTATACGACACGCTAAGCGGGAGGTATACGCGAATTAAGGACATCCAGTGCTATAAAAAAATTTTGAAGACAGGGCACTCTATTTGAAACCTATGAAGCCAAAACTTGCAAGTTTAGAATTAATAGACTTAACTTTATGTCATTAAAAAAATTACAAATTTTATAGATTCAAAATAAATATATACGAAATTGATTTTAATGATCACTTTATAGTTAATATCTTTCCTATGGGCGATCTACAAAGATAGGCTGCATTGGCCACGAATACTACTTGCTACTTGTTAATATGAGCAGGAAGTAAGGAACAGTAAATCACTCTTCTAGTGAGCAAAATAAGTAATTCTCTTGTGAGTTGTTTGTTCTTCCGAGTGTAGCAAGGCTGACAAAAGGACAAGTGGAGGACGTATTTTTCCACGGATGAAGAATAGAATTTTCGCCAATAAGGTGAACAAAATTCGATTTTCCATGCTTATTTAGTGTGAACAAAATGCCGTATCCCCTCGTGAGTGAACGAAATAGTTATTTTACTCACACAATATGCAGAATAACTGTTTCGCTCACTAGTGAAAGAATGTGGTATTTTTTTACGTAAAACAAGCATGAAAAATTAGTTTTGGCTTGTCACGACTGAAAAAATATATTGTCAACTGTTCTTTGGCAGAAGAGACATAATAATAGATTTCCAGTATATAACTTCTATTTTAAAAGAGGTTTTATTTAAGGATTAATCTCTCTGGGTCCGCATACAAAGTTTCTTCTTCTTTACTGGCACATCCTGGAAAAATGTGAAATGGAATCGATAGGGTGGAGACGACACCTCTCTGATGTTATATGTTAAAAGGTTTTAGAAGGGCCAACCATTGAGGAAAAAAGGAAAAAGAAAAAAAGAGAGGAAAAAATATCTTACCTATAATCTTGAATGTTTCCGGCGACTGAGACACAAACATGGAAAAGTTGGCATTCGGTTTCAGGATCTGCATAATAACTTCCCACAATTTTATTGTGACACGTGAAAGATGTCCGTGGCATATATTGTTGAGAATACCGAGGTGGAGGTCGTTGCAGACTAAATGTGTAGCTCCATGTTATTGCCGCTATAATAAAATATAATTCTTATCCTTAGTAAAATTAAATATTTGTTCATTAAACCTACACATTATTAATCATAATTTTTTATGGGGGATTTTTATGAAAAATACTTTAAATAATCTGTATCATGATTATTATCAATCTAAGAAGTAGGAAAGCCGTTGAACTTCAAAAGCTGAGTTAATCGAACAAATATAAATGTTAGTTATTTACAGGATGACCCATTTTAACTTATGAACCCCGATTTCTCCCAAAATACAGAACCTACAAAAAAATTGTTTAGGTAGAAGTTGTTCATGGCAGTGGGGTCAAATTTTGGTGCCATTTTATTTGACGTTATTGTCACTTTTAAAGATCATTTGAACGTCAAAGTCATTTTTAAACGGAAACCCATATTTTTGACACTGGGTTTGACATGTATTTTAAAATTTTTTTCATGACCTTCAGAAAGGCAAATTAAGGTTATATACTGAAAATTTGGCCAAAAAACGTTTTCTTCAAGCTTTTGAGAATTGTTGGCAAGAAAATGTTTAAATCAGCTTGTGAGCCGATGACCTTGATTATATTGACCTTGAATTTAGTTTTTAAGTTTATTTAAAGGTTAAAATGATTTTTTAATGAAAACCCCTACTTTCATACCGGATCCTGAAAAAGCAGAAAATTGTACTATAAAACGATACTTTATATTTTTTTTAAATGATTCTTAGTAAGTCAAACTAAGATAAAATACTAAAAATACACTCAAAACCCGTTTTATTTTTAATTTTAAAGATGAAGGTCCATTTTGAATGATATTTAATAGTCAAAGTATTTTTTTGAAGTTAATACTTCTTTTGGCGCGCCTCGAAAATTTGCTGGTGATAAAAATCTAGGTTGCCGTCATGTTACATTTTAATATGTGCTGTGTACGTGTAACCCTATCTGTGCACGCACACACAACCAAGTTATAAGAATAAAAGAGAGCGGGAATACTATACTATACCAAGCAATGTATATTCAAGCCCGATTTGAGAGAGAAAGAGAGAGAGAGACATAGATATAGACATAGACAAACTTTATTTGGCCTTGGGGTATACACCCTGTCTGGCACAATAAGAAAATACAACGACGAATAATAATAATAATATTTCAAATTAATAATTCAAATTAATTAAAAATGAAAAGAAAAAAATAATAGTAAGAATAGTGTAAATTTACAAGTAAGTATAGTATGTTCGCAAAATTTTTAAATTCAATTGTTTACAGTTAACTAATATAAGTCTTACATATAGTTAAAATTAAACAATTAAAAACAGAAGTGCATTAAGACAGAAATGTGTATAGCTAGTAAATCTGAAGGCGCTATGCCATTAATAGTGACCAGCTGACAGATCAGCCAGCACCCATCTCATGCTGCCACGATTCACACTCACTCAATAAAAGTTTTTCATACAAATAACGTTTAGAAGTAAGAAAATCTTCAGAAGTAAAAGACTCCAATGGAGAGAGATCTTTGTTAAAATAGTCAGCCGCAGAATAGACAAAAGAATGCTGCATAGAAGCAGTGCGAACGTTAGGACAAATAAATAGACTCGGTAATAACCTAGCAGAGGAACGCACAGACGCATTAATGTGCTGCCTTACGAATCTAGTAGCTAAGTATGATGGGCTACCGTGAACAAGCACGTTGAATGCCAAGGAGATTTTTAAGTATAGGCGTCTATTTTGAACCGAAAGCCAACGATATTTAAGGCGAAAAGGCGTCACTCTGTTACGGCTGCCTATGTGGCCATGAACAAAACGAATGCAAGCATTAAAGGCTCTATGCAGACTCAAGTTTAGTGTTTGTGGAATATCATCATAAGTGACTGCTGCATAGTCAAAATGCGGAAAAATAAGGGACTCGACGAGCTGTTTCCTAATATCCTAAGACAAAGTTGTAAAATTTCAGCGACCGTAAAGTAGCATGTACCTTACGAATCGTCGCAGAGACTTGCTTATTCCAGTCAAGAGTAGAGGATATCCATATACCCAGATTTTTAACTACTAAAGAATAGGGAACAATTTCAAACCAGAATATTAAGAGCAGGATTATCCTTCAATCAAGAGATATACTGTTTACTGTCAATGATTATGGCTTGTGTGTTTCCCGCATTCAGCAGCAGACCATTTTCATTTGCCCACTTAACCACAGAAGCAATCTCATGATTAATAAGACTAACCTCATCTACCAGATTTACCGGTGAGAAGGACTTATAAATTTGAAGGCCATCTGCAAAGAGTATATGTTTTGATGAAGACAACACATCAGAGATGTCATTTATATAAACCAAGAACAATAATGGCCCCAGAACAGTACCCTGAGGAATACCAGCCGATACAAACGACCATTCAGAAGTATTATTCAAGTTATCCAATACAGAATAAGATCTATCGGATAAGTATAAGGCAAACGGATTGATGACAATATCAGAGCAGTTCATAGAACGTAGCTTCACAAGCAGAGAGAGAGAGTATAGCAAGCGAATACGCTTTACACAAGCTAAGTATATAGGAGGGGAGAGAGAAGGCACATCGGCACATCAGCGTACAAATAGTTGTGTATATGCTGTTTGGGTATTGGGTTACTACATGAGCGTTCAGTATGTAGAAAGCGCGCACTCACACGCAGATACATCTTTAACGGCCCGTTAATGATTTTTATTCTAATGCGTTAATTAATAAAAAAACAGGAGTGGCAGTCGTGGGGACTGGCCGACAGAAGCTATGCTTCCAGTGTATATATAGAAACTAGGAAGTGTGACATTTGCAAAAATTATAATTAATTTTTTAACGAAAACTTGTTATTTTTGATTCAATGTATTATGTATTTAAAAATATATTAATAATATAGTTTATTAATAACAATTATTAAAAAATTAAGAAAGAAATGTTTATGCGTAACTTATAAAGGTTCATTGATATAAAAAAACGAAGCAGTAAAACTTTCTAGTTTCTCAAATAAAATTTACAAAAATATACAGTATCAAAATTTCTGGAAAATTTTCGTGAAAAATAATTTATTAAATAGAAACATAAAATAAAAAATTGAAAAAGAAATTAAATTAAAGATAAAATACCAATTTTGTTTTGTGTTATAAAATTTTCTTCAGTCATTTTTTTCTATTTTTTTCACCGTATTAAATAGTTTTTAAATTCGTGGAATTTTTTAACTTTCTTACAAATTACATTGAAAGTATATCTATATATATTGGAATTTTTACATTTCGTAGCTGTTAATCACAATATCTCATAAACTACATTCAAATTGTATTTGAAAATTTAAACATATATAAAGGAACTAATAATAAAAATTTTCCAACAGGATTCACGTAAATTCATCGTTTTATTAAAGAGATAAAGTATTTTGAAAATGTAATTATTAGATAAACGATGCATGTTTCGTTCACATTTACGTTGCTGCGCATGCGCAACTGGATCATATGAGCGCTATCTCTTTCTCTCACAGCTAGCTTTCTCTCTCTTACCGCATGAACCACCTTAAGCAGAATGGGAGAGAGGGAAAAAAAGAAAGAGAAAAAAGAATGTAAGTGTTTGTATGTTGATAGCAATTATGACACCCTGTGCCATATTCGTACATTCACGCTGGGTGACATTTGGGACTGTCGATTTTTACACATTTAGTGCCCCTGCCGTAACGTCGCGTAAGAAGCATAGCTTTAAAACTCCCTGTATGTTTGTATTATGTATGTATGTATATATATATATATATATATATATATATATATATATATATATATATATATATATATATATATATTAATAGTATTATTGTATAATTGTATTATGTATGCATGAGCGATATATATATAGTGCTCATACATACATAATGCAATCATACAGTACAGCTTCTTCGACCAGTATTGTCTCTGATAGTCGCACAACAAATATCATTAAAACAAATTGAATTAGATACAAAATACTAAATTTGTATTTTTTTTTTTAATTAGTGCTTAAGAGGCGGTCGGAACCAAATCGGTGACTTGCGGTATATATCAAGTCAGCATTTTTCGCTTTACGATAATATTTTGTATATTTTTATGGCTTAAACTATTTCAAATTATTCTTTATATACATGACTAGAGGAAATGACTATATTTTTACCATATGAATAAGTAAATAAATTATTATAAGCATTTATTACAAATATCAAACTGACTTGACATATACCGCATGCAAAAAACTGTCGTGTCGATTGTTAGGTGGCATTTTTCGCTTTATAACAATATTTTGTATATTTTTGTGGCTTTAACTATTTTAAATTATTCTTTATATACATGACTAGAGGAAATGACTATATTTTTACCATATTAATAAATGAATAAATTATTATAAGCATTTATTACAAGCACCGAACTAAGTCACCGATTTGGTTCCGACCGCCTCTTAAGAAAAAATTCAAACAGAAACCAAAAGAATTTTAAAAAATCTAATATTTATTACAGATGTTTTTTCTGTTACAAGACTTTTCAATAAAGTTACAAGTGATCGCATATATTTTTAAACACGTAAACAATCGAATTAAATTAAAATTATTCAAATAATTTAGATATTTTTTTTTCAAATTTCTTCGAAAAACTAAAATTTATTTTTAGGAAAATGATGATACTATATATAATAATATGTCAAACGTAATTGTTAATCAAATTTTCACTTCTGATGTTTCAATTATTTATAACTTTATTAAAAAGCATCAGAACAAAAAAAAATTAGAGTTGAATCTTTTTATTATTTTAAATTCTTTTCATTTCTGTTTTAATTTTTTAGTAATTATTGAAAAATTTATTTTTAATTTGAAATTTTTACGAATTTTGAAAGAGGATAAAAAATGAATAAACTTTTATTACTTTTTTTGATTTTTTTGTGTGAAAAGTAGAACCAGAGATAATACTATTTTAATAAGCGCTTTTCATCTAAATTTTTTCTTGTGAATTTCTGATGGTCTGAGGTTAGTTGTCAGTAGGAGAACGTAGGCGAATCGCAAATAAGTTTATAAATTAAAGTCATGTCATCACGCTGCTTAGACCTAAAGTGTAGAATAGTCTCACGAATATTTTTCATCATTGATTAATTGAAATCGCTGGTGGATATACTGAATAGCTAAATTCTAATATCTTAACATGCTTACAGTAAAACTATTAATTTCCGAATAATTTATATTTAGTGCTGGATTTAAAGTTTCATGAAAAATATCGACTAAACTGTAGTTTAGAACTGCAATTATAATTCACATACGCACTGTGCATTTTTAAATATTTTCAAAGAACTATGAGAAAAAATAATAATTATATTTCTATCTATTTTTGAGTTAAGTTTTAAATTTACATAAAAAAGATTATTATAATATACAATTCCCATACTGAATATAACAAGTATCATAAATCATTAAAAAATTTAAATAAATTAATTGTTTTTATATTGATTATTATTATATGCTTATCATTTAAACAATTTTTGTATGCTTCTAAGTAGTTTAGTAAGTTGCAAATGTATTTAGGAAGCCTTCTTTTTACCCAGAACTACCATTATTCTACTTCATGAGTTGATAATTTGTTGTGCGTATGCACATTTATTTAATATAAAATATATTTTTAAACAAAGCGTGACGGAAAATTGTTCATTCTATGAGAAGCAAGACTGTCACCAAACCAAAAGAAGTATTAACTTCTGTCGGCCAGTCCCCATGACTGCCACACCTGGTTTTTACACGAAAAGTCTTACTTTTATCCTAAATCTTAATTTTAGCGTTACCCAGAAACAACGACGTGGACGTAGTAAATTCTGTTTCCATTAGGGTGCTTGTTTGACGTGAGTCACCTTACCTCTCACTGACACTTCAATTTAAATGAATTACCCACGGAGCAATTGTTTAAAATTATCTCCGTTGACTACGAGGCATAATTGCACTTTCCTTTGAAAACTATCCGCAGTTCTAGGCAGGGTAGCTCTAGGAATGGCTGCACAAGCTCTACAAATGCGGTCCATAAAGTCATCTCTGGTGGTTGGCCGTTCTGCAAAAATAATACTTTTCAAGTATCCCCATAAAAAGAAATCAGGTGAAGTCATATCTGGTGAGCAAGGAGGCCATTCAGCTAGACCCCTTCGTCCAATCCATCTGTCATTGTAATTGGCATTTAAAAAGGCACCTACAATAAGTGCATAATACGGTGCAGCACCATCTTATTGAAGCAACATTATTGCTCTTTGTGCCAAGTCAACATCTTCTAATAAGCGTGGTAAGCTACCGCTTAGCAACGATAGGTAACTGTGTCTATCAACGTTCTGTTGAAAAAAGTAAGGACCAATCAAACGACCATTCACAATACCTCACCACGCCATAAGTATCCATCTATCTAGATGATCTATTGGCCCGTACCAGCGGGGATTTACATTCGACCAATAATAGCAGTTGTGTCAATTAAGTCATCCATCACTATTAAATTTAGCCTCATCTGAGAAAAGCTCGTACCTAAAAAATTGGGATCATCGTGTATCATTTGCAAAGCCCATTGTCAAAAAGCAATACGCATCAGATAATGATTAGGCTGTAAAGCCTGCGTAAGAGTGATGTGGTACGGGTGATATTTTTGAGCTCTTAGAATTCTCGAAACAGTACTTTATGATGCACCTATTCTTCTTTCTAACAAGTAGGAACTTGTGGATTAAGGTGAACTATTGTTAAAATAGCTAAAGATCATGCATCATTTTCCGTCACAATCATGATGTTGACGTTGACGAGCAAGATGTCCGATGCGAGCTCTTTGGACTAAATTACGTATTGTCATATCAGTTGGGTGTCGCCTTTCAGGAAAACGTGGAGCATAAAGCCTTGATACTGCAGCGTAATTGCCATAACACTCATCTAGAACCAAAGAATATCAACGATCTCATTAGTACTATAATCAGCCATTCTCTAAAGATAGTTTGTGAATGTAATTACCTATGTATGTTCGGAATTTTTTAATTTTAGTAAGTTTAAATAGTAAATTTTTAATTTATACGGAAATCAGTCATAGAGAAAAGAAATAAAACTCTACTATAACAATAATTATAAAACTTAAATTAAACGTAATTGTTTTTTTTTCAATCGTTGATTATTAGCAAAATGCACATTACAAGAATTTTCAAGTTATATCCACTGTGTAAAAAAAATTATGTAGAAAGATTATTACATTAAGTAAAGTAGAAGGAATGAACTAGTAAACATTGAATAAGCGAGAAAAAATGCATGGAACTAATGAATTTTGAGATGGTGGGTTTGCTTTTACGGGTTTGATGGTTAGCCTTAATGGATTTTGATGTATTAGTTTATGATGTTGGGCATGAGATTGTAGATTTTATCGCAATGAATTTTCTTTATTGATTTGAAGTGGAAGGTTTTGTATTGATAAATATGCTTTTTAGAATTTTGATTGGTAAAATTCTAACGAAGTTAAAAATGACGAGGGAGAAGGAGGGAAGACAAGATAAAGTATTTAAACTTTGCGTTTTTTATTTGTTTTTGAATGTTCAACATTCAATGATTATAAGTATAAAAATTATAAAATGAAAAAAGTAATACTATCGAAAATGATTGACTTCTATCTTTAAAATTTTTAAAAAAATGGGTCTTCAGTGTATTTTCAGAATTTTACCTTAGTTTAACCTAGTAAAGGTCATTTTAATAAAAATGAAAAGTATGGTTTCAGACGTACAATTTCCTGCTCTTTCAGGATGCGGTATAAAAGTAGGGGTTCCCATTAAAAAATCACTTTGACCTTCGAATAATCTTAAAAACTGAATTCAAAGTCTAGATAATCAAGGTCATTAGCTCAAAAGCTGATTCAACTATTTTTTTGCCAACGATTCTCAAAAGCTTGATGAAAACGTTTTTTGAACAAATTTTCAGTATTTAACCTTATTTTGATCTTATGAAGGTTATAAATAATTTTGAAATACCCTTTTAACGGGGGGCCGAACTATTTGTCTTTGTCTATTAGCGTTTTTCATCATTTATATAAACACCATCCGTTGTAGCATGAAAAAAAAAGTAGCCCACGCTAGATATTAGTATAATAACTAAATTTTGTAATAACAATCAAATTATTTTATTGCGTAATTTTTGAATAATATGAGACATACCAAAAAAGATAGGTTATATTTTAGTTTGTTCGTAGGTATCATATTAATAATAAAATATGCAATGAAATAATTTGATTGTTATTACAAAATTTACTTATTTTACTAATATCGAGCAGGGGCTACTATTTTTTCCATGCTACAACATATGGTGTTTATATAAATAATGAAAAAACCCTATTTTTTAGGTATGTGCTTTTCTCAGATGAGGCTGAATTTAATAGTGATGGACGACTTAATTGACACAACTGCCATTATTGGTCGAATTTAAATCTCCACTGGTACAGGCCAATAGATCATCTAGATAGATGGATACTTATGGCGTGGTGAGGTATTGTGAATGGTCGTTTAATTGGTCCTTATTTTTTTCAACAGAACGTTGATAGATACAGTTACCTATCGTTGCTAAACGGTAGCTTACCAGGCTTATAAGAAGATGTTGACTTAGCACAAAAAGCAATAATGTTGCTTCAATAAGATGGTGCTGCACCGCATTATGCACTTATTGTAGGTGCCTTTTTAAATGCCAATTACAATGACAGATGGATTGGACGAAGGGGTCTAGCTGAATGGCCTCCTTGCTCACCAGATATGACTTCACCTGATTTCTTTTTATGGGGATACTTGAAAAGTATTATTTTTGCTGAACGGACAACCACCAGAGATGACTTTATGGACCGCATTTGTAGAGCTTGTGCAGCCATTCCTAGAGCTATCCTGCCTAGAACTGCGGATAGTTTTCAAAGGAAATTGAAATTATGCCTCAAAGTCGACGAAGATAATTTTAAACAATTACTCCGTGGGTAATTCATTTAAATTGAAGTGTCAGTGAGAGGTAAGGGGACTCACGTCAAACAAGCACCCTAAAGGAAACAGAATTTACTACGTCTACGTCGTTGTTTCTGGGTAACGCTAAAATTAAGATTTAGGATAAAAGTAAGACTTTTCGTGGAAAAACCAAGTGTGGCAGTCATGGGGACTGGCCGACAGAAGTTAATACTTCTTTTGGTTTGGTGACAGTCTTGCTTCTCATAGAATGAACAATTTTCCGTCACGCTTTGTTTAAAAATATATTTTATATTAAATAAATGTGCATACGCACAACAAATTATCAACTCATGAAGTAGAATAATGGTAGTTCTGGGTAAAAAGAAGGCTTCCTAAATACATTTGCAACTTACTAAACTACTTAGAAGCATACAAAAATTGTTTAAATGATAAGCATATAATAATAATCAATATAAAAACAATTAATTTATTTAAATTTTTTAATGATTTATGATACTTGTTATATTCAGTATGGGAATTGTATATTATAATAATCTTTTTTATGTAAATTTAAAACTTAACTCAAAAATAGATAGAAATATAATTATTATTTTTTCTCATAGTTCTTTGAAAATATTTAAAAATGCACAGTGCGTATGTGAATTATAATTGCAGTTCTAAACTACAGTTTAGTCGATATTTTTCATGAAACTTTAAATCCAGCACTAAATATAAATTATTCGGAAATTAATAGTTTTACTGTAAGCATATTAAGATATTAGAATTTAGCTATTCAGTATATCCACCAGCGATTTCAATTAATCAATGATGAAAAATATTCGTGAGACTATTCTACACTTTAGGTCTAAGCAGCGTGATGACATGACTTTAATTTATAAACTTATTTGCGATTCGCCTACGTTCTCCTACTGACAACTAACCTCAGACCATCAGAAATTCACAAGAAAAAATTTAGATGAAAAGCGCTTATTAAAATAGTATTATCTCTGGTTCTACTTTTCACACAAAAAAATCAAAAAAAGTAATAAAAGTTTATTCATTTTTTATCCTCTTTCAAAATTCGTAAAAATTTCAAATTAAAAATAAATTTTTCAATAATTACTAAAAAATTAAAACAGAAATGAAAAGAATTTAAAATAATAAAAAGATTCAACTCTAATTTTTTTTTGTTCTGATGCTTTTTAATAAAGTTATAAATAATTGAAACATCAGAAGTAAAAATTTGATTAACAATTACGTTTGACATATTATTATATATAGTATCATCATTTTCCTAAAAATAAATTTTAGTTATTCGAAGAAATTTGAAAAAAAAATATCTAAATTATTTGAATAATTTTAATTTAATTCGATTGTTTACGTGTTTAAAAATATATGCGATCACTTGTAACTTTATTGAAAAGTCTTGTAACAGAAAAAACATCTGTAATAAATATTAGATTTTTTAAAATTCTTTTGGTTTCTGTTTGAATTTTTTCTTAAGCACTAATTTGAAAAAAAAAATAAAAATTTAGTATTTTGTATCTAATTTAATTTGTTTTAATGATATTTGTTGTGCGACTATCAGAGACAATACTGGTCGAAGAAGCTGTACTGTATGATTGTATTATGTATGTATGAGCGCTATATATATATATATATATATATATATATATATATATATATATATATATATATATATATATATATATATAAATAGTATTATTATATAATTGTATATGTATGTATGAGCGATATATATATATTTATATATATATAGCGCTCATACATACATAATACAAACATACAGGGAGTTTTTATTAATTATCGCATTAGAATAAAAATCATTAACGGGCCGTTAAAGATGTATCTGCATGTGAGTGCGCGCTTTCTACATACTGAACGCTCATGTAGTAACCCAATACCCAAACAGCATATACACAACTATTTGTACGCTGATGTGCCGATGTGCCTTCTCTCTCCCCTCCTATATACTTAGCTTGTGTAAGGCGTATTCGCTTGCTATACTCTCTCTCTCTTTCTGCCTGTGAAGCTACGTTCTATGAACTGCTCTGATACTGTCATCAATCCGTTTGCCTCCAACTTATCCGATAGATTTTATTCTGTGTTGGATTACTTGAATAATACTTCTGAATGGTCGTTTGTATCGGCTGGTGTTCCTCAGGGTACTGTTCTGGGGCCATTATTGTTCTTGGTTTATATAAATGACATCTCTGATGTGTTGTCTTCATCAAAACATATACTCTTTGCAGATGGCCTTTAAATTTATAAGTCCTCCTCACCGGTAAATCTGGTAGATGAGGTTAGTCTTATTAATCATGAGATTGCTTCTGTGGTTAAGTGGGCAAATGAAAATAGTCTGTTGCTGAATGCGGAAAACACACAAGCCATAATCATTGGCAGTGAATAGTATATCTCTTGATTAAAGGATAATCCTGCTCCTAATATTCTGGTTGAAAATACCATTGTTCCCTATTCTTCGGTAGTTAAAAATATGGGTATATGGATAGCCTCCACTCTTGACTGGAATAAGCAAGTCTCTGCGACAATTCGTAAGGTACATGCTACTCTACGGTTGCTGAAATTTTCCAAACATGCTTTGTCTCAGGATACTAGGAAATAGCTTGTCGAGTCCATTATTTTTCCGCATTTTGACTATGCAGCAGTCACTTATGATGATATTCCACAAACACTAAACTTGCATCTGCATAGAGCCTTTAATGCTTGCATTCGTTCCGTTAATGGCCACATCGGCAGCCGTAACAGAGTGACGCCTTTTCGCCTTCAATATCGTTGGCTTTTAGTTCAAAATAGACGCCTATACTTGAAAATCTTGGCATTCAACGTGCTTGCTCACGGTAACCCATCATACTTAGCCACTAGGTTCGTAAGGCAGCACATTAATGCGTCTGTGCGTTCCTCGGCTAGGTTATTACTGAGACTATTTATTTTTCCTAACGTTCGTACTGCCGCTATGCAGCATTCTTTTGTCTATTCTGCGCCTGACTATTTCAACAAAGAACTCTCTTCATTGGAGTCTTTTAGTTCTGAAGATTTTCTCACTTTCAAACGTTATTTGTATGAAAAACTTCTATTGAGTTAGTGTGAATTGTGGCAGCATGAGATGGGTGCTGGCTGATCTGGCCTTCAAAAGTGACCTCAAGGTCAAATCGAGTGGCAGCAAAATGTGACCCTCATTGCTATAAACAACTTCTACCCGAACAATTTTTTTGTAGGTTCAGCATTTTGATAAAAATTGGGATCCATAGATTAAAATTGATCATCCTGTATGTTATTGGCTCAATTTAAATAGAATATGATTTGAGGATAATGTTTCTCGCTTGAACTATATATATATACATGGGATATTTCATGTCGACTCACTTAACCCATTAAAGCCCAGGGCCACACCAGTACAGATAGAGCCAAACTAACAGTTAGAAGTGTTCCATGGATAGAAAATGGATTAAACGTGTTTTTTTTAGTTTAGTTTATCAATTGTTGATTAACAAATCGTTCAAACAAATTATTGCAACATTGAGTTTTTGCAAAATCTGGCAGTAGCTATCGATTCTACAGGAAAAATTACATGGAAAACATGTGAAACAGTATGGCAAAATATGAGTTGTTTATTGGTAAAATTTAAATAAACAAATTAGCATATCCGTACCCTGGCTCTGCTCATTGCTAAACAATGTGGGATGTTGAAAAACAAATTGCGGAATGTACGCTATAGCTGAAAATAAAAGGTTTCCTTAAAAAAACATTGTTAAAATAATTCGTTTACTAAACAATTTATTGAAATAATTTGTTTAATAATTAATTCGTTAATAAACAAATTATTTTAACAATGTTTTCTCATGAAAAACTTTTATTTTTAGCCATGGCACACATCCGACAGTTTGTTTTTTGGTATCTCGCATTATTTAACCATGGGCAGAGCCAGAGGGGCGATTCAACCTATGCTACATATGTATGTATCACGACGTTTAGTTGTGAGCAAGAGAATAAAAAGTGTGCAGGCGCATTACGTACGCGTGATACATACATATGTAGCATAGGTTGAATCGCCCCTCTGGGTACAGATATGCTAATTTATTTATTTAAAGAGTATGATAGGACAAGATAGACGAAATGACACCCCTCGGGGATTTGAAATTTGGTTGCATGAATGGTCGATATATATCGAATAATGAATTTTAAGATTATCAAACCCCCCTTCCCCATCCCCCCTTCCCCTCACCTCTTTTGTCTGTCTTAACACTGGTGTTCCTCAGGGCTCAGTTCTGGGTCCTCTGCTGTTCTCTATCTATATCAATGACATCTCTTCTGCCTTCCATCAGAATGTTCAGCACCTCTTATATGCTGATGATTTGCAGCTGTATGTGCACTTTCCGATTGCTGAGCTTGATCATTATACTTCACTAATGAGTGAACGTGCGTCATTGGTCGCAGATTGGGCATCCAGCAATCATCTTAAGTTGAATATCAACAAGACAAAGGCTATCATAATTGGCAATTATTATTATATCAATATTCTAACCTCCATGCCGTCTACTGGTATCAGCATCAATGGTGAGACAATCGGTTTTGAGTCATCTGTTCGTAATCTGGGTGTGTATCTTGACAGCAAGCTGAACTGGAAGGAGCATATCACACATGTGTGTAACAGGTCGTTCTCTCTCCTCTATCGACTCAATTTCTTTAGACGGAGCACTACTTTTGCTCTACGTAAGCACCTTATTCGTACACTGCTGTTTCCGATTCTTGACTATTGTTGTCTTGTGTTTACTGACCTTTCCGCTGAACTCGACCTTAGGCTTCAGAGGGTTATCAACGCTGGTATTTGTTACATCTATGGTGTAGGTAGGCGTGAGCACATCTCTCCTTATAGGCTCTCTCTGGGTTGGTTATCTACTGCAGGTAGAAGGAACTACTTTGCCTCTACTTTTCTTTTCAAAATGTTTTTATCATGCTCACCTTCATATCTATTTTCTAGATATCAGTGGAACCGGCCTGTTAGGGCTCTGAGGGGGGATGTGAGGCCATTGACCATTCCTCATTCTTCCACCGAATACCATCAACGCTCATTCACTGTTTCATCCTCGCGACTATGGAATGAACTTCCATCGTCGCTTAGGACTTCATCTTCACTCTCATCTTTCAAGTTGACCTCTCATGCGCACTACCTCTCCCAAGAGTTTGGACCTCTGCTCCCAGCTTAAAATTTTCTTTGCTTTTTGTTTTGATTTTTATTTTGTTTGTATTTTTTATTTTTGTAGTTTATTATTACTATTTTTATTTGTATTTTATTTTTTATTTTTATTCTATTGTTTAATCTTTTGTAAACTTTATTTTGTTGTACAACATACTGTACATAAATAAATTAATTATCTATCTATCTATCTATCCAAAATACGTGTTTTTCCATTAATTTTGGTTTTTGACACCTTAATTATTATTACCAAGTCTGGAAAAATTTTTACATAATTTTTGCATAAATACCCATAAAAAATGCTTACCTTGAATTTTTTACTGGGCGACCTAACCTAAAAATGTTTTTAAAATCTTAAAATCGCTCTAAAAACTCGCCATTTGAAGGTGTAAAAAAGATATTTGGTAAAAAGTTTTGAAAAAATGATCTTAAAATGTAAGATTTTTTTCAGATTTGTCGAAGTGGTGCGCCATATCTAAAAGTCGAAAAAACTGCTTTTTCAACGGTTTTTTAGTGTTTTTTTGCCACTTACGCCTTACTGAAGCTAATTTTAATAGATCTGATGGCATTTTTAAATTCTACGGTAAAAAATACGTGAAAAATATGTATTATACTTGTTAAAAATATTTTTATACTATTTACTAGAAATCGAAAACGAAAAAGTAGTCTGCTTTAAGCATGTCAGAAGTACTATCTTTTCTTCTATGGTGTTTGAATAGCCATTTGTAATCTTCTTATCATTGAATTATACATATTTTATGTGTATTTTTTTCTGTAGAATGTAGTGGTGCCATAAGTTTTACTTTAACTAGCTTATGGAAGGGTCCAAAGAGCAAAAGATAGTCTTTTCCGATTTTTTCAAAAGTTTTCACTGTATCCAATCTTGAAATGAACAGATAATATATTAGTTTTATATTTGAATTGATTATTTTTATTTATTTTTTTTATTTATTGAAAACCAGTACAAAATCCTACAGAGGCAAAACAAAGTTTGCCTGTACATAGGGCTGGTGTAGAAAATACAAATAACTTACAAACTAAAATACAATTTTATAATATAAAAATAACATTGAAATGCAACAGTAATAAATTTTTACTTTACGTAACTTAATTTATAATATTAAATTATAATATTATAATACTCTGATATAAGAACAATGTATAAATCACTTTTCTTTACATATTAGTTATCACCCAGTTCTTAAGTTTATACTTGCTTGATCCCTTCTTCATAGATAACACTTTGAGTTCCTTTGGTAGTACATTGAAAGTCTTGATTGCAACCATGTAACTATTCTTGTTACTTATAGCTTTGTTCATTTTTGGTAACGGGATACTCTTGTTTCTAGTACAGGTTGATCTAGTATTAAATATCACATTCAATTTTTCATAATGATAAATTAATGCCTCGCTAATATATGATTGTTCAATACTAGGAGGTCTGTTATCGATTAAAAATTTGTTTTTACTAATAATCTTCAATAATCTGTTTTGTAAACCCTGCAGCAGTTGTAAACAATTTTTATATGCACCACCCCAAGCGATGATGCCATATGTTGCCACACTATGGAAAAGTGCATAGTACAATGTTATTAATACTTCTCCAGTCATAAAACCAGAGAACTTGGCAAAAACATATGTCAAGTATTTTGTTTTGTTAATGATATAGTTAATGTGGCTGTCCCATTTCATATTATAATCCAGAAACAATCCAAGATATTTACTTTTATTTACTCTGTTTATGCTGCAGTTATTAATTTTTATACAAATTTCATCTGGTACACTATCGCAGTAATTTCCAAAACACATGTAGACTGTCTTGTTTATATTTAGAGAGAGCTTATTATAGTCCAGCCATTTAGCTACTTGCCTCAAATAATTATTCATCTTAGTTTCTGCCTGTTTCCATGTGCAATCCGATGAAATCACAGCCGTATCATCAGCATATGCAATCAAATTATCCATTGGCATATCTATAAGAAGATCATTCATGTACAACAAGAATAGCAATGGTCCCAGAATAGTCCCTTGCGGGACTCCAGTACTTAGTGATCTCGGATCACTATTTATCTTATTGAGTTTAACAGTTTGTTTACGATTCGTTAGGTAACTCCTTAGTAGGTCCAATGCACTTCCTCTGATCCCATACTTGTACAACTTATCCAACAGTATACTGTGATCTACTGTATCAAACGCCTTAGCTAGGTCAAGAAATACAACTATTATTGGAATACTTTTATCTAGGTTATTATAAATTAAATTCGTTAAATGGTTCAAGGCGTCCTTAGTTCCTAAATTACTTCTGAATCCAAATTGGTTTTTTGCTAATATATTATGTTTTTTAATAAAATCACATATACGTCCATGTATAATCTTTTCAAATATTTTGGCGATGTTAGAGATTAATGAAATTGGTCTATAATTATTGACTTCACTTTTACCACCTGATTTATATATTGGAATTACCTCAGCCTGTTTCAGTGAATCAGGCCACATAGACCTTTCAATACACGTGTTAAATACATCAGACAATGGATCAGCTATATAATTTGACAATGCTTTTAAAACTTTCATATTTATTCCATCAACACCACCTGTTTTATCCTTCATTCCCATGATTATGTTTATGATTTCCAGTGCATTTGTTGGTCTTAGGAATATAGATTGATTGTTATGCGGTACCTTATTTGGGTATGGTTCATTTGGTATAACAATATTGGAGCCAAGTTTAGCCCCTATACCACAGAAATGTTCATTCATCCTATTAGCAATTTCAATTGGTGCAATAATTTTGTTTTTATCTTCATCAACTATATAATCAATTTTTGAATTTTTTTTAACATTTTTACCCAATTTCTCATTAATTAATTTCCATAGAATTCTAGGATTACTTTTATTTTTCGTAAAATTATTTTGTTCATATTTTAATTTGGCATTTTTAATTGTTCGATTTAAAATTTTATTGTATCTCAAGTAATTATTTTTAGTATAATATTATTAGGATCATTTTTCCAGGTCTTATAGAGTTTCTCTTTTTTTACATGATACCATGATGGCTTTAGTAATCCAAGTTTTCCTTGGCTTTAATTTCCCATTGTCGTAGTTTATCTTGATTAATTCTGATGCCTCTTCAATACAATTCTTTATCACATATATAATTTTTAGTATATCCTCATTAGGATCACTCGCCTGAACAAGATTCATCCAATTTTGGTTAGCAGCACATATTATCAGTCTATTATAGTTAATTATTTTATTACTAACATAATCTTGAGTTTTTTCCAATTTATCTTGGAAAGACACGAACAATGGAAAATAATCAGTAAAACTACTTGTCACTTTATATGAATTAAGACTTAAACCACTTATTTTAGCAAAAATGTTATCAATACATGTTCCTTGTGTTGGTAAATTTGGTGCTTGTCTAGTAATACCTCCAAAACTTGGCAAATATGATTTTTCTAAAAAGTTTTCTAAAAATTCTTGACTTAGAGAATCATTTTGATTTATATCTATGTTAAAATCACCTAAAACCAAGTGATTTTTGCCAAAATTATAAGAATTTAAAAATTTTTTCAAATTTAGAATGAATTCAGTCTTATGCATTTTATGAGATCTATAAACCGCTGACAATACAACATTTTCGTTATTTATCCTTAAAGTAGTGTTTATTATCTTCAATTCACCAATAGTCAGGGTTTCAGTAGTTTCGTTCAATTCTTCTCTAATATAGATTACAACTTCATCAGATTTGTTAAGTTTACAATCATTATAATACAATTTATATCCAGGCAATTTTAGCATTTGAGGACATTCAAGAACCCACGTTTCTGTACATACCATTACACATGGCTTCACAGAAAGTCTCCCAATAAAACATTCTAAATTTTGAAGATTTGCATTTAGGCTTCTTATATTTATATTTAGAATCAAGTTATAATCGTATTGTAGAATGTCATTGAGAGACTGTATATCAGGAATACATGTTTCATTAATAGTTAAATTTTGATTATTGTCCAACATCAGATATAGTGCTTCCATTGCGCGTTCTGGTAGTGGTAGTGGATAAATCTATATATTTGTATAGATTTTTCTTTTACTAAATATTTTATGACACTGTCTTTAACATTTATTTTATCATCTTTATTCTTTTTTTTATTACAATTTTCGGTATTGTTTTAGGACGTTCAATTATTTGTTTCGTTGCTGCCACCTCAGCAAAAGTCTTGAGGTTTGTTTTCGGTATGGCTTTTTCTTTTTCCAGTAGTTCTTTCAAAAGAGCATTTTTGTCCTTAAGTTCATAGTTTAGATCCCAAAGTAATTTATTTTCAGTTTTAACAGGTTCTAATAGTTCCTCGTAGTTTTTATCTCTTATATTATCTCTTTCTTCGTCTACTTCATCATTCTTTCTTTTTTCTGCTAAAAGCGCTTCGTATTTTGTTTGTAATTTAGCATGATCGTTCTGTAATATTTTGTATTTCTTGTTTATTTTTTTAATATCTGTCTCATTTTTAGTACACTCTATTTGCAAATTTTGTATAATGTCACATATGTTTTCACCTTTTATTGAGGTTAGGTCAGCATCTGGATGCTCTTCACACACAACCAATACACTGTTTAAATATTTTACACCTTTTTTTCTATTAAAATCACTCTTGTGAAACACATCACCACACATAGCACAAAAAACCGTTGCATTTAGCTTATTGGGATGACATTTATAAGCAATATCGGGAGGAATTGCCTCAAGAGGCAACTCCCCGTCCGCCATCTTGGCTCTGGCTATTTTAGATAAACAATTATTTTTGTAAAGAATGTATTCAAAATTATATAGAACTTTTCGTTATTTTTATTCTGTAATTGTAGAAAATCAAATAAAAAAATATTGTATATAAAAGCAATGATATATATTTAAAAATCAATTAAGAATTAAAAAAGAGTTTTATATAAAAAAGTTATCACTTTTGATACTAAGAGGCAGCCGTATAGCTCTGTCCTTGTCTAATCTAAATTTTTGTTATTAATAATAAATTAAATATTGTTATACAAAAGTAAGGATACAGCCCAATAGATTTCAGGACGAGCAAACGATCTTATTTAATGAAAAAATATAAAATTTTTATTAGTTTTTGAGTGAGGTCTGAAACGGAAAAGCAGTTATCAAGTTCAATTGTTTTTCCGTTTCAGACCTCACTCGAAAACTAATAAAAATTCTATATTTTTTCATAGAATAAGATCGTTTGCTCGTCCTGAAATCTTTTGGGCTATATCCTTACTTTTGTATAACAATATTTAATTTATTAATAATAACGAAAATTTAGATTAGACAAGGACAGAGCTATAAGGCCTCCTCTTAAGGAAATCATTACGTTGCATGCATTGTAGAAGAATAATAAAAACAAGTAAATATAATACATAATTTTTTTATTCATTATAACAATATTTATTAATATTTAGTCATTATTTGTGAATATTGATTCAGTCTTTATCTTCACTGTTTTCTTCTATTACGGGTTCGATTTGTTGTACATCGAAGAGTGTAGTTAAGACTTCAGCTGGTCTAAATATACGAGATAAGTATCTTGCGTAACTTAAATAAAAAATAATAGCTGCTAGATGGGAGCAGCACCGAATTGTTCTGTCCCCGTTTGCACAATTGCAGCAAAGCTCTTAATGCCATTGATGCCGACCGTTTTTGAGCAGTACTGTATATAACATTTATACTTTTTTCTTCTGACGTGTCTCGATTGAACCTCAAATCTTACAATATCTGGCTGTTCTTTTGAATAGCTGAACAATAATGAACCGTCATCTTCTAGAATTTCTGCCAAATAGGAAACTGATTGCGATAACTGATAAGTACCAGTAAAGGAAACTTTAAGATCTTTTAACGTCATTTCGGGAAAGTCAAGTATTTCCTTTGATGATAACTGCTGAAAAGGTACGGTCTTTCGATTCCAATTATTATCAATGGACTTCAAGTGCCAAAGTATTTTGAACATTTTTCATGAAGTTGATTCTTTCGATAATTTTTACCAGATTTTCTGCATCGGAATTCAATCTCTTGATAATCTTAAAACTCATTATTCGATATATGTCGACCATTCATGCAACCAAATCCCGAATCCCCGAGGGGTGTCATTTCGCCTATCTTATCTTATCATACTCTTTCACCAATGAATAATTAATACTTTAAGATGTTATTATACATGTTTTTCTGTAGTTTTTCATTTAGAATTGATTGCTGATGTCAGATTTTGCAAAAACTCATTTTTGAAATAATTTGTTTAAACAATTTGTTAATAAACAAATTATTTCAACAATGTTTTTTCAAGAAAACCTTTTATTTTCAGCTATGGCATACATTCTTCAATTCGTTTTTCTACATCCCGCATTGCTTAGCCATGGCAGAGCCAGGGAACAGATATGCTAATTTGTTTATTTAAATTTTACCAATAAACAATTCATATTTTGACATTCCGTTATACATGTTTTTCATGTAATTTTTCCTGTATAATCTACTGCCGCTGCCAGATTTTGCAAAAACTTAATTTTGCAATAATTTGTTTAAACAAATCGTTAATTAACAATTAATAAACTAAACAAAAAAAAACGCGTAAGCATTTTTATTTACATGGTACACTTCTAACTGTTAGTTTGGCTCGATCTGTACTGGTGTGGCCATGGGCTTTAATGGGTTAATAAAAAATGAAATTTTTTGAGAATCTGTGAAAATATTCCACTAAATATCCAAAAGATACGAAACAAAATTCAGAGGTATAGGTCAAAGGAATTAAGAATAATGAATAGTAAAAAAATATAATAAAATTACCTACTTAATTATTTTTTCACTTAAAACTACACCGAGAATCCTTTTCTCTTCGAATCATGGTGCTCGAAATCGTTAATCTAAAAACTCTAAGACCAACAAGAAGAATGTTTCTCTTTTGGGTCACCGATTTTGCTACAGTTTCGAGAAATCTTTCTGAATGGAGAAATACGAAGACAAAATTTTAGAGGCCAACGCTCAATATTTCCCTAGTTACATTCAATCAAAGAAAGTCACTAAAAAAGTTACTAGATTTCCGAACGCTTATAGTTTATTAGCATTATTAGATATAAGCTTAAAACTTTTGAAAATAGAGGCTGAGCTCAAATACTTTTAAAATAGTTCTTATAGTATATCAAATAATCATTTCCCCCTAAGGTATAGAGTAATAAAGATTGGAACGAAATTCAGCTTTTATTTCTAATCAATATTTAATAAAGAACATTTAGGTGTAATCTTCATTACGCTATAACTTGAGAAAAAAATAATATTTTAATACACTATAAGTGATATTTTTAATGGATTTGAGCTCAACTTTTATTAAAAAGTTTTAAGCTTCTGGCTATCAATGCTAAAAAACTATAAACATTTGAAAATCTGGTAATTTTTTCAGTAATTTTCATTTCCTGTAACTAGGAAAATATGAAGCGTTGGAATCTAACATTTTAACTTCATTCATATTTTAACATCTAAAAACATTGAGCGAAATCAACAACCCAAAAGAGAAGCACTCTCTATGTAAGATACGTAAATTCAGTATCAGAGCGACGTCATGCTATTATTCAGTGAACTACTCATCGATTTACAAGGATCTCAATTTATGCAATATTTAACTAAACGTGCACGTTCATTCGTCGTGCGTTCACAAAGATTTTCAATGTATGATTTCTTATTCCCATAGTGTGGCTACGCAAAATGAGCAGAAAGGATTTTCATTCTTTAAAATTCTTTGAAACGTTAAGAGTAAAACGTCAAGTATGAACACTGATATTTTCAGTGAAAAGATATTCTTATTATTATTACGATCACTGTGAAAAGATAGTTATGCCTACAGTCACAATAGGGCGCTTCATCGTTCACCGTGTTTTAACTAAAATAGAGTTTTCCGTGTAAGGGTTTTAAAGATTTACTCATAAAATTATTTCTAGTTGCAAATTGAGAGTAGAATTTATATAAATTTTTTCAGAGCTTAGAATTTCTATTTTCTGAATGGTTTATTTTGTACTTTCATCATCATTATTATTATTATTATTATGGGAGTCGGCTTGAAGGGGAGTCGGCTTGAGGAGGAAGTCGGCTTGAGGAGGCCCTTGAGCAAGTGTTGTCTTCCAAGTTCCGGGCATTGCCCAACCGCTCCTGGGCGTCATCGTCACATCAATGATGATGATAATGATGATGATGATGATGATGATGATGATAATAATAATAATAATAATAATAGAAGCAAAGCAAGAAGTAATCAAGCAACTGGAAGTGAGAAGTCGCCTTCAAGCTGTGTTGTAGACAGTCAGAATGATCAACCCACGCATGAAGTTCGTCAGAGGTCATGCACAAAATGGACAGACGAAATTAACCAACACATATACAAGACTTTTCTGGAAATTACTAAGTCGGAAACAAGTAAAGAACCATATGAATGTGAATTACATCAACGTGTATTGCAACGATTTCTACACTTAAAAAATAAAATGATACAAAATATATTGGATCGAAAACGCCAAATAATCATGAAGAATCGGATAGATCCAAAAGTATGTATGGAAATAAGGCGAGAAGTAGCTGTGAATTTGGGAATGATTAAAGAAACTTATGAACCCAAAGAATCATTAATTGTGACGGCGCCAGTCCATAGTGTAAGCCATATTGATAAGCAGATCGAGGATACGTTTGAGAGAAATTTCATAAAGTTTTGTGGTATGGACCCTACTAGCAGACCAGCACTGATAAGATTGAAATACAATTTGAATACGAATAAGATTATCAATAGTATGAATAACGTAATTAAACGGAAATTAAATATGCAAGATGATCTGCTAGAGATTAATACAATAATATACCTAGGTGCAATCACAACCCTAGAAATCAACCAAGACTTTAAACCTGCTGAGAGGTGGAAGGGGAAAACAGATCGTACACCCGCATGGCAGAAAAGACTCGAAAATAAGCATAGAGAAGTTAAGAAAAGACATCGGTGTACTAACACAATTCAAAAATAATAATAAAAATTGAAAAGTAAATAGAAAGACTAAACAAATACTTACTAAGAATATCAACAAAGATAACAGTACATCACTAGAAGTTCTTGAGTTCTTAAAACAGAAATTAGCAATTAAATTAGCTCGCCTCAGAAGATACAAGATAAGCAACTAGAGACGCAAAGAGAATGCAATGTTTGAAACGAATCAAAGATCCTTTTACAGGTATCTGGAATCTGCACAGTCCAATGAATTAGACAAATACCCAGATATTAATACCAGTACTAGATACTGGAAGAACCTTTGGTCGAAAGAAATTTTACACAACAACAGGGCAAAATGGATTAAAACTGAAAAAGAAAAAGTGAACAACATCCCTGTCATACAGTATGATAACATTACCACGGAAGAGATTAGAAAAACTACGAGGACCCTTACTAATTGGAAAGCACCAGGACCAGATGAGATTTATAACTTCTGGTTGAAAAAGTTTACCACAGTACACAATCATCTTAAGCGAGCCTTCGAGAAACTCCTGGATAGTACACAACAAACACCAGATTTTTTAACCACTGGAATAACTTACCTGCTACCCAAATCAAAACCCTCCACTTCCAACCCAGAAAAATACAGGCCTATTACTTATTTATGTACCATCTACAAGCCACTAACACTTATTCTCTCCAATAGAATCTATAAACATCTGGAAGACAACAATGTTCTTAGTGAGGAACAAAAAGGATGCAGAAAAGGATGTCAAGGATGTAAAAAACAACTCATTATAGACACTATAATAACTGAAGAAGCTACAAAAAAGAAAAAAGACTTGTACATAGGGTATATAGACTACAGGAAAACTTTCGATAGAATTCCTCACTCGTGGCTTGTCGAAATTTTAAAAATCTATAAAATTAACCCATTAATCACCCTCTTAGGATCAGTTATGGAAAAATGGAAAACTAGGCTTAGAATACAAGGACAAGATGGAACAATGATAGAAACAGAACCAATAGGAATACATAAAGGCATATCATTCAGGGAGACTCATTGAGTTCACTGTGGTTCTGTATTGCCCTAAATCTTATCTCAAACATATTAAATAAAAAGAGCGGAGGATATACCATGGAGAAGGGAGGGTTAGTAATCAGTCATCTTATATATCGACGCCCCGTACGAAAAAAAGCACGATTCACAGAGTTTGACGAAGATTAGCACTACTCACCACTTTAGGTGAAAATAAGCACCACTCACAGTATCAGACGAAAATTAGCACGACTCGCCGTGTTCTGACGAAAAATAGCACAGCTCGCAGAACTCCGACGAAGAAAAGCACGGCTCGCTAAGTTTTGACGAAAAGAAGCACGGCTCGCTAAGTTTTGACGAAAAGAAGCACGGTTTGCAAAGTCTTAACGAAGAGAAGCACGGCTCGCAAAGTTCTAACGAAAAAAATCATGACTTGTTAAACTCGAACGAAAATAAGCACTATTCATGAAGCTTCGAAGTAAAAGAGCAGGACTTAATGAATTTTAAAAAATAGCACGATTCATGAAGCTCCTACGAAAAAAGCACGTTACACCAGACTCGGACCAAAAGGAGCACAATTTACGAAACGCTGATAAATACTTATACAATTTGCAATAGTTTGATAATAATTTATCATTTATATTTCAAATTATAATGGTAATAGGGTTTTAGAACTCATTACTGTGCCTGTCCCGACAACTGTGCCCTTGTATTTATAATTGTTTTTGGAAAATGAATTTTCAAATCCAATTAAATATATATTACATCCTATAATAAAGCATTTTCTTTGATGTTCCATTTGAAAAAATTAACTTTATATTAAATTTATTATTACTTATAAAAAAAGAAATTTTTAAATTGTTCTTTTCATTTCTTAATAATCACTCTAAGGATAGGTATAATTAAAAACAATTTATTACTTTTAAAAATGTATTTACATCATGATTTTAAGTTGTAATCAAATAAAATAATTAAATTTTTTTACTATAAATGCAAAATAATTATTTATAAAATCTTTTTATATATATATTTCTTTTATATATTTCCACTTGGAAAGAGAGTAAGTTTTATTTATTCGACGTCACTGTAATTATGCTATACCATTTTTGGTGCTAATTAGCGACAGAGATTTTTGGTGTTTGTAAACAAAGTACATTGAGATTTAGTATCTGAAAAATATTGTAAAAATAACTTCTTCAATTATTAAAAGTAATCTTTTTTCTTCCTTGGCGCAAGTGGGATTTTCTTATCATAAGCCCGTTTTAATTGGAACGACTGTATCATTTTAATATTCACATTTTTTTTAAATATATTAATTTTTTTTGTTTTCTCAAAAAAATCATACTTTATATTTACTAGATGACTTTTTGGGATAACTTTTATTTCTCGGACTTTGGATATCTTCACTGCCTTGCAATTTAACTGGTCGGACAATTTTTCTAAATTGAATATATCCTCTTGGGTCATTTCCTCGACTACATAAGGATTTTCTCCTTTACATTCAATCATGAGACGTACCCACTGATCCTGGGTGAAGATATCTTTATTCCGAGAATAATTCTCAATACGGGCGTGCATAGAGTCCCCATCAGATTGCGTATGTCCTACTTCTAAAAATCTAAATATGATACATAACGTTAAGATACTGTAAGATAAATAATAAATTATAATAAATAAACAAAATAGTACATTTTTATGTATTTTAAAATATTAAAAAATTTTTTTTTTCATTCTACTTTTTTATAATTGAAATTTTTTTATTTTTACGAATTATTTAATTTGAATTTACCAACGAATTGATAATACTAAAAAATTCCAACATTACTAGAAAGTTGAGTAAACGTCATCAAACTTTATTTACAGCTTTTGAAATACTGTCGTGCAAATGTAAAAAGGTCGAAATTCTTATTGAGTGGTATATCTACTGCAGTTATGCTTTTTGGATTAGAAAAATGATCTAAGCATAGACCTTGAAAAGAAATAAAGAAAATATATGTAGTTAGTGACATTTATGCAAAAAGCAGATGTGCTTTTTTTCTGTTTCCTTTATAATTTTATATATGTAATTCAACTATATCTACAGTTTTTCATAGGATCATAAAAAAAAAAAACTCATTTTTGAAATTACGGACAGAAACAGCGCGTGCGTTTTACTTAAATAAATACTTATTTGTTAAAAAAAAAATTCTTATAATAGCAAAATTGAGAGTAAAACCATTTTGAAGCGTTTTTTTCATTTTATTTTACATGTAGATATCGCCTCTTTACATTTTTACGGCAGTGTACAACTTACATGAAATGGAATTATTATTCAATAATAAACCAACAAGCTGTAATTTTTAGTATAATTAAATGAATAAATTATTCATTTAATTATACTAGAGGATTTGAATGACATTTATTAAAAAATTGTAGTGTACAAACTATTAAAAGGACGTAATATCTAATCAAGACAATAAAATTTTCCTTGTTTTGGAATGACTAATTTTTTGATGTAATAATTTATGCTAAAAATTTTAGTAATATGAAAGTAAGATATACCATTTCTAAAATTTTAAAAATTTAATATATATTTTAGTGCGTACAATGAAAAATCAAATTTTTTTAATGATTGAATAAACAAAAGTACACTAAAAGTTGAAAATTGAAAGAGTAAGTTGAAAAACAAAGGGAAATTCTTACCGATGTATTATTTGGACATCAAAATCATTAGCTGCCTTTAAATACATAGAAAACATGTTTTTATTTCTATTCTGACCTCCACAATTATCAGTATAGAAAATAAATTGCTTTGTCCCAGTTTCGCATTTTGATTTAATGAATTTCCATACAAACTACGATATTTCATTCGATCCTCGGTTGCCAATAGTCTCGTTCCAGACATTGCACTTACCAATATGACAGCCCAATTGAAAAATTGTGAAATTCCACACGCAGAGTTTTGACATGTAATACATGACAGAAATTTCGGATCGTGGGGTACTCAGAATCTTCTGGAGGTCAAAATTAGCAACACAAATACTTTCATTTTCAAGCGATCTTTCTTTATCCTCTCTCATGAGTCGTCTTACTTCAACTTTATTTCTTAGGTGATCATCCTGTGCTGCTTTTTTCAAATGCTGAGCTTCAACTGATGAATTTTTAAAAGATTCACACTGCTCACAACTGTAATAAAAAGTTATTAAATATTATATTGAATATATTACATCATATTATTACATATATTATAATTTTTATTGTCTTTTATTATCCACTGAAACTTTGAAATTAAAATTATTGAAACTTTTTAACAAAATCATTCGAAAATTAAAGAATATTCCTTCTTTCAATCTTTTGCCTGATTTTTCTTTTGAGTAATAATTAAAATTGATAAAAAATATTTTGAATTATGCAAAAAACAGTTTGATAAAATTAATAAATATGATATGAATTGTAGAATAGATTAATTACCTTGACTATTCTACGATGACTTACAATTGCTTTTGTTTCAAAGTATTTTGATCAATATCATACAATTCAAATTGTAAAATATATTATTTATTTTTTGTGATTCGTTAGGTTTAAAGATAATTATACGATATGTTAAAAAAAATGTTAAAAAGATGTTTTTATTTAAGTTTTACACTCAACTAAATGTAAAAAAGTTTCAAATGTACAAGAAAAGTGTCAAGGTATCGGAACTCAGATTTTTGTGTTAAGGAAACTGAATAAGCTCTAAAGCATATAACTTTACAAAATATGATCTTTGAAGATTTTCAGAGGAATGTTGTAAAAATTAACATCAAAATCTTTCAATAAAAAAAAAGTCAACTAAATTCATTGGTACTAAAGTTATGAAAGAACGAAAATTAAGATGAACGATCTTAAATGCAATAAAAATTCTTCAAGTACGTTTTATGCTTGACTTTTGTTTTAATTTATATTCATTAACAACTTTTCAATCAATTAATTTTGATAATTTTTTTCTTCAATCGAAAGGTTTTCACCTCAATTTTCATTTTGTTTCCATTTTTTTAAGTTATGTCCTTTCAAAGCTGATTAAATTGATAAAAAATTAAAATTTTAATAAAATATTATATAACTTTCAAAAAATTCTGCTACAGATATAATGGATGCGGCTTTTTTCATGATTCTAAGCAAGAAAAAATATTCTGTAGTTCCTACATTTTGACTCTTTTTTTTACTTTTTTAATATATTTCCCAATCATTAAAATAAATTGTGATTTATAGTGCATAATATATTGATTTGCAGCCATATCTTACCGATCTTTTTTAGGATGAAAGAAACTATAATTAAAGTCAAAATTGAAAATAGCATCGTACATGCTTTGAGTAACGAGCATTGGATCGCTTTGTATTCCTCCTGCATCTTGGACGTACATGCGGTACATTTTAGCGACTGATAATCTTTCTTCTAAATATTTTTTTTTAGAATTTTCTCTACAATAATGGCTATCCATAACAGGAAAACTTCTAATATGTTCCCTTGCTTTTTCCTTAATTTCTTCTGGCACTTTGAAAGGGCGATTGCTATGAATTCCCCGTTTATCGCCATCGATAACTCCTGTTGTGTTAATCGGTTCCATCATCTTTAATTTAGCCGTTCTTACGCACTGATAGCTGATATCTGCAGTTTGAAAAAATTTAAAAGTTAATTTTGTTATTTTTTATAAGTCATTTCCATAAATATTAATATTAATTACGAATAATAATAACTATATTTGAAATTTGATATTATATGTAAAATTGAAAATGAATTAAAGCCAAAAATACCTAATGTATTCAGAAACATAGTCCTGCATACACGTACGAGTTCATTCACTTTCGGTAATCGAAAATCATAATGGACCTCACTAGATCTGGTACCAGCCTCTTCGTCACTAGAGTGAGACGATTTTTTAGGGATAACCCACATGTTTAAACATTCCCACTGTTTTCTTTTATCGCTTACAGCCCAAAACTGGTCGAAACTTTGTTTGCGATCCACATCGTTTATTTTTTTATTACAAGCAAAGCGACATTTTTCCGGGCATGGCGGCTTCATCTCTCTAGCTTTTATTGACTGCTTCCGGCCAAAACCCTCCTTACCTTCAGCTCGACATTTTTTCGCCATTTCATCTATCGAGTCATTGGGGCACCTTTTCCTCTTCTTTGTAATGATTTTTGTAGATGGCTTTCTTTTCACTACTCTTCTCATGAATTTTTTTCCATTTACAATAAAGAATTGTGAAGACTGAGAGTCTTTACATGAAGTATCGTTAGACGAAGAACCTGACAACAATATTAGAATTATATTTATGAAAGGTATTAAAGTAATTTATTTGATATTATAATTTAAATTTGATTTTCAGTTATTCAATTTTTTAGGTTGATTGATTTTTATTACTTTCTCATAATTTTATAATATTTTTTTGCATATTCTTTTCCACGTATTCATATCATTCATATAAATAGATTTATTTGAATCCGACTTTTAATTTTTTCAGTTTTTAAAATTTTTAAGTAATAGACATCGCTGTTAAAATCATAGATATAAAGTGTACATTCATGTTGAATAATACAGCAGCTTGGAAGTCATAGCTGAGATGGTCCAAAGAGGAATTAAATAAAAAATTAAAAGACTAACATTACCGATACATGATTAAACTTGAGAAAAAATTTAAGTGGTCATTTCTAGCTTTCTTGCAACTATATATTTCATTGAAAGTGATTGCGTATCTTATTAAGAAATACAATTTTCAAATGAATTCTGGCAATGAAATTGATGTAACAATAATAAAATTTATCGATCCCTTACTTTAAAAAAAGAAACATATTTCCTCAAGTACATGAATGGATTCATAAATCTTAACTGATTTTCAAAATTCTTGCTTTATTCGTTTCAATTCTACAAAAATGGTATAGAAAAATGGACATTATTAAAATAATTCATCTTTTATATTCTACGTCTTGATTAATTAAAAAAGTTTTAAGCTGGATACATTAATTTTAATGTGAAACTCGATTGAATCTACCTATTCTATGTGCATAATCAGTAATAAAAGAAGTTGCACAAATATTTAAAATTAAACCGGAATTTTATTTCTTGTTTGAAAGAATATGAATTCAAATGAAAAAAAAATAAAATTTTAGATAATTGCAAATCTGTAATCGGATAAATTGAATTTTCGAAATCACTCCATTATTTTAATCTCGTTAACGCAATCTTGAAAAAAAAAAATTCTCACAGAGTAATAATTCTTACATTTGATAATCATAAGTAAAGTTTATTGAAACTGTAACTGTTACAAGCATTAGACAATATTTCACGGACTTAGAGGTTATTTTAGTTAAAATAAAATAATATTTATAAAATTACAGATTTAAATAAACTTATATTTTATAATTTTTATAAATATTGTATTCTTTTTTCCTAATTCAATATAATCATTTATTTGTAAAACAAATTCATATAAAAAAATTAATTTAGTTTTGCCTATTTTTGCATTAAAATTGTAATAATTTTTTATTTATTTTATTTGTGTATATAGCAATAGCCTAATTTTTAATAGTAGGACCCTTTAAAATACTAAAATTAATAGAGCGAGACCAAAATTTTGAAGATCATTTAAAATTCATAAATACAACATGAAAAAGAAGTTTTTTTTTCTAATAGCAAATTTTCTGATTAGGTCATTAAAATGAAAATTCATTTGAAGATTACCTCTCATAATAATATATGAAATTACTCTCAATTAAAAATTGTTGAAATAAAATAAAGTACTTAAAAGTGGTTAATTTAATTTAATCACGACTTTTATAATTTATATGTTATTTTTTTAAATATTTTTAATAATTTTAATTTTTGATGTCATATAGATTTGTCTGGACCATTCTTGATCAACTACGAAGTCCAAGTTATCTATAGCATTATTAAAGAAAAACTTTCTCTTGGGACCTGTGAATCTAATCATGACATTTAATATTTGCAATTTTTTTAAACTGAAAAATATAAGTTGAGATAAAAATGAATGTATGTATATATAAATATATATATATATATATATATATATATATATATATATATTTTTATAACAAAGTTAAAAAAATATATTGCGAAATTGTGAGGAATCAATAGAAATAAATCATCTTTAAAACTGAATTTCCTGTGAATAAAATTTAAATAAATTACAATCAATGAATAATTTAGAAATATTGTTTCTATTACAATAAATTAGCAATATATTTTCAATATATTGTTCATAATCTTATATAAAAGTAGTATTCCCAAGATGTTGGCAATATTTACAATTATTTCTAAAAATTCAAATACAAACAATGTATCAATATATTGGATGATGTTTAATTGCAAAAATATTACAAACATATTGTAAATGTATTGCCAATCGCAGGGCCAATAAGTTTGCCATACGTTGTTAATACAATTATCCAATATATATCTAATATATTTTCAAATTTCACATGGGTAATTAACTGTATTCACCTTCTAAGTCATATTGTTCTTGAACATTCTCTTGCAAATGATTAAGATTATTGGTTGATTCGTCATTTTCTTCGGTTGTTGAATCAGATACAAATGGTGGAGAGTCTAAGAATAATATTAAAATTATATTCATAATAGGCATCAAATGCAATAAAATGAAAAAGTAACTTTTAAAACAAAAATTGAAATGATTAAAATTTTAACAATAAAAATATATTTTTTATTTAGTTCTTATTTTAATTATAACATTGTGAATGAAGTAACATAAATTGTTATGGTTCCGTATTTAAACGACTTATTTAAACTGTATTTACCTGGTGACTTATATTCTTCTGCAACATCGTCTTGCAATAGATTATCTTTATTATTAGAGCCATTATTTCCTTCAAATACTGAATTAGAAGTACGTTCCGACGAATCAGACCGATTGTAAGAAATATCTAAAAAATTTAGTCATAATAAGATCCTAAAAGTAATTTTTTTTTGATAATAGAAATAGATTTACATCAAGCTATAATCTGTTTTCAAAATGAATTGTAGCTCGATGTATTTAATACCTCAATCAAGAAAAAAAAACGCTTTAATTAACCTTTTGGCTATCACATTAAAATCCCGTCAATTGCAGTGTCTCAAAATTTTTTTTTGTATATGCAATCTTGAAAATAAAACATTATTGCAAAAAAAAAATAATTTTTTTAATAATTTTACTATTGAAATTGAATGCAAACATAATATATTTAATATCTACACATTAATTTTACATTATTACTCATATTTCTATGAAAAACATCAGATGAATAATTTTATTTTCATCTTATTTTCATGTAACACTGGGAGTCAAAGGTTTAAACGTCAAACAATTCCTAAAACATTTCAACTAAAAACATTTTAATAAATTTAACGAAAAATTTTAAATAAAATTATTGTATTTAAGTATTACATAAAATCGTGGATAATAAAATTTTAAATAAATGGAAATTAAAATGAACTAAAATTTTAATACAATATTAATTTTTAATTACTTTTCTTCGATTTTTATATACAATTTTCAAAGTTAAATAAAAGCGTTTTCTTGACAATTATTTCATCCAATTCAATTTTTAAATTGAAATAGTTGCTATTACCTGTTAGGATATTTCCACTTGGTCCTTCAATATCATCAGAAATTTTTTGAACTTGGTGCGCAGAATTGAATGGTTCTAGAACTACAATATAATAAATTTTACATAATTAATTTTTGATGTTGATACGCATGGAATGTATACGCTATTATGAATTTGCATTCAGAAAAATCATTATAATTTCTTAGACTTAAATATTTTACCTTACATTTTGTTCAAATTTCTTGATGACTCAGAATGAAAAATTATTATTAAAATAAATTAGTCCGAAATTTCCGTTTTTAAAATAATTTTAATAGAATCAATCTCTCAATGAGCATGGGTATATAAGCACAAAAAGTATATCCATTATAAATCTTACATATGTGTATGCAATTACGCGTATTGAAGTTTTTATTTTATAAAGAGGCTATTTTCTTTGTAATTGTTATTACAGTAAAATAAAAGTTTAATTACCAACGTGAGGTAAATATATTTTAATTTCAATAATTATCCAAAGAGGCAACCAAAATGCACAGAACTTTAATGAAAAATATTATTTGAATATTAATTTACATCGATAAGAAACCGATGTTTTTTAATTTGCTTATTTTTTATTGTTTTCTCGCTTCAAGAAAAAAAATTAAACCCTACAACTTTTTATAGTTTTCAAATTTTTAAGATAATACTATATTAATCGTAATTAATCTCATTGAGATATTGATTTGGCTTTTGTTAAGTCGTCTTTTATTATTCTAAATTTTTGCAAAATAATAGGTTATTACAGTATTTTATTTCTAAATCCTTTAAGGTTTCATTTATTCACACATATAAACGAGCTAGCCAATATCTCATTTTTTTTTATCTCAATTAACATAGTTAACATTAAAATTAAGATTGCCTTAACACCGTACTACTTCATATTGACAAGTAATTGTCAGAAAAAAGATTTAAAAATCATACTGTTCAAAGTATTCAAGTCTTGCTAATAAGTTACTTGCTAATTGAAATTCAAATAAACTTTTTTTTTCATTTCGAAAAATATATAAATACTGATCAAATGAAATTTTCAAATTTGTAATCAATAACGTGTGCAACTATAAAAACAAATAAAAAATTCTAGAAAAAAATTTTTATAAAAATAATTGTGAATTAAAGTCCGAAAGAATCCATTAATTCGTTCTGAAATTATTGCAAGCAAAAAAATTTTTGAGAATCATCTCGAAACTTTTTGATTAGAGTAAATCAAGAGACTGATTTTAGAGAAAATTGATAATTGCCCTTCCGCAAAATTTTAGTTACATTCGTAAATTATTTAACCTATTTTTACTGGTAAAATGAGCAATAATTTTATTTAGTTATTTAATTTTTTCACTAGATTTTGCTTAAAATAAATCGTAGGAAATTTAGAAAAGTTGATATTTTATTGATTTCCACAAAACTTCAAAATTCCATAAAAATAACATTTATCATTTTTTAAGGATTGATATATTATTTAATCATTTCACTATGAGCATTTCTTGGAAAATTTATTTCATGCCATCATTAAATTTCATAAAAATAGTAACAAAGATTATTTTGATTTTCCGGCTCTTAATTATTGAGAATAAATCACATTATAACTAAATTACTGAATTATTAAAAAATTTATAATTATATTGAAGTTGTTATGATGTTTAAAAAACGTTTAAAAGAAAGAATAAATATAATATTATCAGTTAATATATTATAATTATTAAATTGTATCTATCATTTTATAAATATTTTTTCAAATTTACAATAAAAAAACAGAACATTCAGAAGCAATGTTGTGAAATGATGGATTTATAATGAAAATCGCAAGTAATATGCAAAAAGTAAACATAGAATCAAGAAAATGAAAGAGAGAAGTGACTTGATTACTGCGTTCGTTAAAAGCACGCTGTCCTTTTCTATTCGCCAATTATAATGCCTGTACGATAGTTAAAATTGTCGAATAGAAAAGGAAAGCGTCAACACTTCCAGCGTCAAGTTAAACAATATTTTAGAAATTTTTATTTATTAAATAAAAATGATTATATAAAAATGTTTAACTTTTTATGAACATAATGTCGATGTACTTTTTTTCTTACACTCTTTCTTTTCACCGTTCATCACATTAACTTTGAATGTAAAAAATTTAACAAAATACACTTAAAATTGAACAATAACATTAATAATTAAGAGGAAGCAAAAAAATCTTTTTCCTAAAATTTATTAACTATTTTCACAGTTATTTAGTTATAATTTAGATTTATGATACGAAATTATTTAAGAATCTTGAACTTTTTATGGACATAATGTTGCTACACTTTTTACTTGCACTCTTCCATTTCGCCATCCATCACATTAACTTTGAATACAAAAAATTAAACAAAAAGCACTCAAAATCGAAAAATAACTTTAATAATTAAGAGAAAGGAAACACAATCTTTGTCAAAAGAAATTTTAAATTTTTTTCACAATTAGTTATTCAACATTTATGATACGAAGAATCTTTTTATTAACAGAACGTCAATACACTTTTTACTTGCACTCTTTCTTTTAGCTATGCATCACATCAACTTTGAATAAACTAAATAAAACGAGAAAAAATACTCAAAATTGCAAGATAAAATAAACAACTGAGAAGAAGCAATCGAAATCTTAGTCTTTGTTTTAAGTTGGCGAACGCTCGGTAAAACAAATGCAAATCCACACACATGTAAAATTTTTCTTGTCTATGAGATCGGATGGATGGAGGGGGAAGCTATATTGCGTTACACGAAGCAGTGAGTACCAACCACTGAATTCGAATGAAACAAATGAAAAATGCAAATAAATTTGAATAAAACAGATAAAGAATTACTTTAAAAACTCAAGCGAATTATTTCTATTAAAAATTTACGTGATTAAATTAATAATTAATTACATAATTTCTGAAGGTATCAAACAGAGTAATATTTATTTATTTCAACATTAATTAATGTTTACGTAAGAATAAGTAGTTATCTATTGAAATAATAAAATTTTTAATAAATTACTGTAAATCACTTTGCTAAAAATGTTTGATATTAATTTAAAATTATTAAAATCTAAGGAAATTAGTTAAATTTTTAAGATATTTTCTGCAAGTTTAATTTCTAATTAGAAAATAAAAATATATTAAATCTTTATTTATGATGTTTTTTAACGTCATTTCTTATAATTTTTTTTTATTCATTAGAAATTAGTTATAAAAAGTATTAAAATAATAGATGTTAAGAAGGGGTCGAACTATCTGTCTCTGTCTAATAGCGTTTTTCATTATTTATATAAACACTATCCTTTATAACAAGAAAAAAATAGCAGCCCCCGCTAGATATTAGTATAATCAGTAAATTTTGTAATAATAATCAAATTTTTTACCGCATAGTTTTTGACTAATTAGAGACCTACTATCAATCTAGAATATAACCTATCTTTTTTTGGTAGGTCTCTAATTAGTCAAAAACTATGCGGTAAAAAATTTGATTATTATTACAAAATTTACTTATTATACTAATATCTAGCGGGGGCTGCTATTTTTTTCTTGTTATACCGGATAGTGTTTACATAAATGATGAAAAACGCTATTAGACAAAGACAGATAGTTTGGCCCCTTCTTGATGACATAAATAATCATTGAAATTTTATATATTTCAATTTATGTAACACATTTATTATAAATAGTTTAAAACATACCTCATTTGCTTTGAATATGCTACAATGAAATACATCAGTCAATCGAAGCTATGTTGATGTCTTCATGATTCACCACCTTAGAAAATTGTAAAAAATATACCTCTCTATATGAAATATTAATGTGATTAAATAAATTCATTAAGTTATACAATAATACTTACATTTGAAATAATAAAAAGTATATCTTTTCGTCGACAATACTTATATAATAAATAACACATTTTTCAATGAAAAAAAGAATACTAGTTAATATTTTGAGTTACATTCAATATCACCTGCATAATAAATACTGTATTTTTTATTTGTAAATTTGCAACTAATTACGTAGCTTGAAAAAAAAACGCTCAAAATGTGTAATTTTTCACTTGAACATTTCTCTTGAATTTAGCACACGCTTTTAAGCTGGCGCATATCAAAATTCTCATTTCTAACAATATTCCAGAGATATTTCAATAAAAATCTAGGCTCCGATTCAAAAAAGCTATCTCAATAGAGATCCCGCTTTGACTAATTAAATTTAGTTTAAAATATTTTTCACTTTTATAAAAGTAAATCTAATTTCTCCTTTCCAACTAATTTACGAGTAAAACTTATTTATTTGTAATAAATAAAATTAATTATTTATTGAATTTCTTTCTCTATTTATTTACTTTTTTATTTTAACTTTAATATTTACTTTATTTTATTTATTTATTGTAAATGGCCAGCCTAACCAGTTAATTTAGTCCATAGAAAGTTAATGTGGTGCAGATACAAAGTTTGTTGCCAGTTTCTTAACCAGTTTTTACCTTTCTGGCTTGTGGCTGGCTTAAAATTGGTAAAAATTTCTATCCGGGGTAGCTTATAAACTATTGAGCGTTAGTAGTTAAAAATGTTTCTCTGTAATCGTACGTATGTGTGAATTCTTTAAGGATTCATTTAAAATTAATGAATTGCTATAATCAAACTGCAAAATAACTTGTTCGTTAAACATATTGAAAACGAATTTTATTTGGCTTTATTTAACAACTTTATAAAATAAATCATTCTTAAATGAGATCAAATAAAAAGATTACAGGGTACACGATCAATGAGCTTAACAGACAAGTTACTTCGTAGCTTAACCACTAGTTAACTTCTTGTTAGCTAAATTTTTTACCATTTTTGCTTATAAGTTGTCGATATTTTTGTTATCAAGATTATAAATGTACCCAAGTGAAAAAATGTAATAAAATGTTTATAAAAATTTTATAGAATGGATTATATGATTTTTATAATGAAATGATTCTATAGAAACTTTATAATATCTTTATAAAATAATTATAAAAATGTATTCAATAAATAAAAATTTAAATTAAACCAAGATGAATGATTTGGAGTGATTTTGAGATATTTTTTATCGGAAAGGTAAAAAATTTCATTAGAAGTATCTGTAATTAATGCTTATTTTTACGAGCAATATAATTTTTTGTATGAATTGAATAACAAATTTTTAATGAATCTGATGTTATAAATTGGCAATATTGAAACAATTCACAAGGAAAATAATAAAAATCACTATTTATAAATATAAAGTTTTTCAATAAAGTAGAAATTGTAATTTTCCATAAAGAGTTGTGCTAGTATTCGATAGTGTTCAATGAATCGTGCGCTATTTTTCATACAAGCTTAGCGAGTCGTGCTACTTTTCGTTAGAACTCGGCGAGCAGTGCTTCTTTTCGTTAGAGTTTCGCGAGATGTGTTATTCTTCGTAAAAGCGCGGTGAGCCGTGCTTCTTTTCGTAGGAACTATGCGAGCCGTGTTACTTTTCGTCTGAGCTTAGCGAATTGTGCTTTTTTTCGTTAGGGTTCCGAGATTCGTGCTATTCTTCGTAAGAGGGACATGAACAGTGCTACTCTTCGTTGAAACTCTTGAACTATGCTTATTTTCGTAAACGTCTGAATCGTGCTTTTTTTCGTACGGGGCGTCGATATATGGATGATATAAAACTGTTTGCAAGAACGCAAGAGAACTTTAAAAGCCTTCTAAAGACACTGAAAACTTTAGTAATGATATTAGAATGGAATTCGGCATTGAGAAATGTAAAATAAATGCAGTGGCTAAGGGAAAATGGCAAAAAGCGGACATCTATGAGCTACAGAAGAAACCCGGAAAACTTATAGAAAGTATGAACAGAGGAAAGCTATATAAATATCTAGGCTTCCAGCAGGATATACGCAATGCAAATAGAGAAAGAAAAAAGACAGCAATGAAAAAGATGAATGGAAGGATTAAGAAGATTCTACGTAGTCAATTATCTGGGTATAACAAAATAAAAGCAGTCAATACATATGCGACACCGGTCATTACATACACATTAGGAGTCATGAAGTGGACAAACACGGAACTTCAAGAACTAAACTGGAATGCACGCAGACTGTTCAACAAATTTCCGGGTCACCATGGAAACAGCTCGACCGAGAGATTCCACATGCCAAGAAACGAAGGTAGTAGAGGCTTGTTAGACTTTGAAGAAGTATACAGGCAGAAAATAGATAATTTAAGGAGGTTTTTCAAGACAAAAAGCGACAGAAGCATATTCCATAAAACTGTGGCTAATAATGATGATAACTTGACTCCATTACACTTATCCCTAAATGAATTCGAAATTCGCTCAATAACACTTGAAGAAAAGAAAGAAAGATGGCTCAAAAAAGAGCTACATGAAAGATATCTAAATGATATCTCAAAACCACACATTAACTTCCATGCCTGTCATGCTTGGTTAACAAGGACCAACATATTCTCCGAAACCGAAGGATTCATGTTTGCAATTCAAGATCAGGTGATTGCAACAAAAAACTACAGGAAATATATAATAAAGGACACAACTGTAGAACAAGACGAATGCAAAATGTGTAATAAAAAAAAAGAAACCGTAGATCAGATACTGACAGGATGCGCCATACTTGCCCCAAAAGAATACACCCAAAGGCACAACTACGTAGGAAAAATAATACACCAGCAGCTTGCAATGAGGACTGAAGCAATAGATACCATGAAAGCCTACTATTAATACAACCCAGAACATATCAACAAAACTTAAATGGGTAAACTATATTGGGACCGAACTATACTCACAGATCACTCTGCAGTTCATAATTGCCCAGATATAACTTTCCACGACTACGTGAACAAAACAATTTATATAGTTGATATAGCTATACCAGACGCATCAAACATTGAGAAGGAATGATGATGATGATGATGATGATGATGATGATGATGATGATGATGATGATGATGATGATGATGAAGACGACGACGACGACGACGACGACGATGATGATGATGATGATGATGATGATGATGATGATGATGATGATGATGATGATAATAATAATAATAATGATGATAATAATAATAATAATGATGATAATAATAATAATAATAATCATAATAATATTAATAATAATGATAATAATATTTTTTTTTTTAATTGGTTGAGTCTGCTGCCAGACCGCCGTCAGTTCGCTGGGCCTGGATAGACATCTGGGCACATGGTAAAGACGGTTAAGAGGGGTTCTAGGAGTACTAGCTAACCTCTAAAATTACGCGATTCCCTTGCCTGTCTAATGATAGCAAAAAAATGCAGTCATTGGACGTGCAGGGGATTCTCCAATCTCCGCTCACGGCGTTGTTCCACCCTGGGACCGTTTATCACATTACTTCAGGGTGGCACCGCATTTCAAATCTTTTGGACCTTTTCCTTCTGACTTTATCTGTAAGTATACAGATTTGTAAAGATATAGATCTATGCCTCTTGTGCAACATGATTTAAAAGGCTATATTCTGGCTGGCGATCAGCTCTGTAAACGGGAGCATGAATCAATCGTCTATATATAATACAGTATGGACTGGCTCTGTAGAGGAGCAAAATCAGTCCATAATTTTCACTTCAGTCTTGATTCTCTCGTTCTAATATCGATCTTATGCCTCTTGTGGGGCTAACCTGTCTATCGCGTCTGACTCATACTTACACTCAATCTCGCGCTTATGTACAACGACCTTCATTCATACCACAGCTAAAGCTGACGCTTTTAATGCTATCTCAAACATTTCCTGGGTGCACAATTTGTTTCCGCCGTTAAGACGAATCCTCGTCGTCACCCTCCTCACCCGAATCTATAGGACCGGCTACTGCCTCTAGATAATGGTGAGGTATAAGCCTGACTCCCCACGCTTTATTCGTACTTACTAGGAGAGTATCAGACCTCCGGATCACGGATTTCCCTCAAACTTGGGGATAAGTTTTCAGATGTCAAAATATGAAAGGAAACAAAATTTTAGACCCCAACGCTCAATATTTCCCTAGTTATAGGCAATTAAAGAAAATTACTAAAAAAGTTACTAGATTTTCAAACGCATATAGTTCCTTAGCATTGATAGCTAGGAGCTTGAACCTTTTTCTAAATGAAAGCTGAGCTGAAATCCTTTCGAAATAGTACTTATAGCATGTCAAAATATTATTTTTTCCCAAAGTTATAGCGTAATAAACATTAGACCCATTTTCAGCTTTTGTTATTAATTAATGTTTTAAAAAGAAAAATCAGATTCAATGTTTATCACGCTATAACTTTGGGAAAAAATAATATTTTGACATGCTATAACTACTATTTCAAAAGGATTTGAGCTCAGCTTTCATTTAAAAAAGTTTCAAGCTGCTAGCTATCAATGCTAAGGAACTATATGCGTTTGAAAATCTAGTAACTTTTTTAGTGATTTTCTTTAATTGCCTGTAACTAGGAAAATATTAAGCGTTGGGGTCTGAAATTTTGGTTTCCTTTCATATTTTGACATCTAAAAACTTATCCCAACGTTTAAGCAAAATCCGTGATCCGGAGGTCCGATACTCTCCTAGTTAGTTCGATTGCCCTATCTAAGAAAGGTTTCTCCTTTCTTAGGACGCTTTCGACAAATAGTGCCATAGCGTCCCACTTTTCTTTAGCCGACATCATTTCACTAATAAATGGCAGACGAAAAACGTATGATACGCATCGTCGCGATCCTCGAAACAAAAGATGCAGTCCGGGTTCTGGGTCTTCCCCATTTTACTGAGATAAGCGCAGAAATACCCGCGGTTACTGAGGAACTGGGTGAGGTAATAGTTGACCTCCCCGTATCGTCTCTCGACTCATGGAGCCAGCTCCCTAATGAGTACGTGGGTCCATCGACCTTTTCTCGCCTGATTCCATTTTTTTTGCCAGGTTTTCATGGTTACCTGTCTCTCTTCTTTCTGAATTATTGCAGTTTCTTCTTCCATTTCCTTCCGTTCGTAGGTTCGCTTGCGTTCTATCGCCTGTAATTCGATCGGGATGATTCCTGCGATGACTAGCACCGCGGGTCCGGATACAGTGCGATAGGCGCTAGTGACTCTAAGAGCCCCTCTCCTTTAAACAGAAGATAATATGTTTCTGTGCGTCTCTTTGCTCATTTGGTCAGCCCATATTTCAGAGCCGTACAATAAGATGGACGTCGTGAGTGCCATTAAAAGTCGTCGTTTGCTTGATTTCGGGCCGCTGGTATTGGCCATAAGACGACTTAACTGCAACGTTTTCTTCATCGCTTTATTGCCAACGTGTTTTAGGTGCGACAAAAAAGTTAGTTTTGCATCTAGCTTTATGCCAAGATACGTTACCTCCCTTCTTGTCTGCACCACGTTTGTGCCTACTGTCATGGGAAACTCGATGCTGATGTGTTTCCAGGTTAAAGGCACTATTTCTGTTTTGGCCATCGCTATTTCGAGACAACGTTTCACCATCCACTTGGAGATTCTTCCCATCGCCGTGTTTACTATGTGCTGGGCAATGTTTGCGTTTTTCGCGGGGATGACTAAAGCGACATCATCTGCGTACGCGAACATTTTCACCCCATCCGGCATTTCAAGTCTGAGTAATGCATCAAAAAGGATGTTCCAGAAGTCTGGGCCGAAGATGGAGCCCTGTGCCACGCCTGCGCTAAGGTCTTTTTCACACCAGCCTTCTTCCGTCTCATAGCGGAGGATACGGTTTCTCAGATAGTCACGTATCACTCGCATAAGGTATTCTGGTACATTAAACTCTTTCAACGCAGCAAGGAGGTCAGACCATCTTGCGAAGTTAAAAGCGTTTTTTGTATCCAACATGACTAAGAACGCAATAAGACGGGTGCGACGATTCAAAAATCACGCTAGACGCAGTTCCTGCGCTCAGCCGCTACGAGGCGCTACTCCCACAACGAGAATAGCAAGCTCCGTAGCATATATAAGCGAGCCGCCGAGCCAGCATCAGACTCTCTCCCCTTTCTCTGTGTAAGAGTGGGATTGCTCGGCACAGTGGGAGTTATCCTTACCCATACTCCTGTCTTAAGCTATGTAAGGGTGGGATTGCCCGACATAGCCTTCTATCTATCCGTCAGTGTAAGGGTAGGATTGCCCGACACTGACTTCTAGTTACTACTTCCACCATCGCTGGTCAGGGTAGATTCCTCCGTTCGTCTTCGACCAAAAGTCTCCCCCCTCTTCTCCACTCATGATTTAGAGGGTTACCATCCTAGCTTTCCTATATTACCTCACCTGGCTCCGTTACCGACCGCACCGGACTCGCCAATAAAATAGGTCGCGAATTTACCCGCCGAGTCTATTTTGTTTTATAATTAACCATTGTATTTTTTTTGTTTTTTTATTTGTTACAGCCGATAAATACGAGATAGCGCCACCTAGCGGTCAAGAAGAAAACTAAAGATTTTTCTTTTCCTTTTCAACGTGCGAAACGTTATTACACACAATTATAATTTTTAATTTTTGTTATTAAGTATTATTTAATCAGCGTTGTAATTATTTTGTTATTTTTTTTATTTTTTTATTAATAAATATAGAAGAAAGAAATAGTTTAAGTCTAAACCCAAATTTATCGTGTTTAAACTTGATCACCAGGCCGCAGTACCCATTCTGCTTCCTCTCACGAACATTATCACTTAGTACGTAAGGATAGGTTAGCTTTGTATCATTTATTTATTTATTTATTAATTTTTTAAATTAATATTATTCCTTTTCTTAATCATTTATATTTTTCTTTTCAAATATTCAATATTACTATGTAAGTTTGAACTTTGGCCTCCGAGAATCAACTATCTGCAGCGCCCTCTAAAAGTCTGACGCCTACGATATCAAGATCTAATCGAGGCAAAAAGGCCAAACGTTACACGGGAATGATGGTTTCTGGTCCATCCTTCTCTTGTCACCTTTACTACTTCTTCTACTGCATTTACGGTAGACCGCTTTTTCCTGAAGCCGTACTGGTTGTCAGCAAGATCGCCAGCCGCCAGTACTGCTCCTTGTAATCGCGGTTTAAGCAGCCTTTCGTATAGCTTCCCTGCCTCGTCCAACATGCACAGTGGCCTGTGGAACGATGGATGCCGGGGATCACCTCCCTTTCCATTGTTGATCAGCACAAGATGCGCAACCTTCCAGGGAGTGCTAAACGCACGCGTTGTACATGTTCAACAAGAGAGATGGCGCTTTCACCGCTATGCATTTAAGGATCTCGGATGGTATTCCGTCAGGGCCAGGTGCCTTTTTGTCCTTTATCATTCTTGTAGCTATCTGTAACTCTCCGCTTGTAAAGAGCGGGATCTCTTCTGGTTCTCCTGCATTCTCCTGTTCTTCAAGTGGTCGATGCGTAGGGAACAGGTGGTTTACGATGTTCGCCATGGTCTCTTCTTCGAATTGAAACGTGGGGGCGGCGCTAAACTTCTTGGGTACAATCTTGTAGGCCAAGCCTCACACCTCTCTGTTGACATCTTCGCTCGGGTCTTTCCAGCCATGTGCTTTGCTTCGATTGATCTTATTACGAAGCTGTTTATGCACGTCTCAGTATTGTGCAGACAAAAGATCTGCTGCTGGTGAGTTCTTCTTTCTTGCTCTCTGTGATGATCTTCTGAGGTTGAGAGCTTCTGACTTAGTTCTAGCGATTTCGTCGTTCCACCAATACGCTGGACGCTCATGATGTCACGATCCCTTGCGCGGCATAGATGCATTACAGGCTTGGTGAATGAGACTCATCATTTCTTTCACGAGATCCTCCGCAGCGTACTTGAAATCCTTGCTGCAGTACTTGGACAAGTTTCCTAGAGTCCAGCTTGGCAACGTTCCATTTGACTGGCCTAGCCACATTTCGCCTCGATAATCTATCATGAATTTGAAATGTGATGCACTTTTGGTCACTTCCATTGTATGTTTCCAGCACCTTCCCATCTGACACTTTACATGAAAGATTTTCTGATGCGAAGGATACGTCAGGAATCATACCGCTAGCACCTCGTCTAAATGTTGATGTGCTTCCGGTGTTTAGGACTGTTAGGCCTAATCCGTCAGCCATCTCCATGATGTATTCACCTCTGCTGTCCTGTATTGGAATTCCCCACTCTAGTGCTTTTGCATTAAAGTCATCTTCCATTCTGCGTACAGTGTCTTCTAGCATTTCTGGATCTTGCCTAAAGCTACCTATCAGCGTGTGAGGTGTGAAGTAGCAGCTGACGCACGTGACGTTTTTGCTTTCAACCAACACGATGCCGTTTCCAGCTCCGCTCTTGTCTACTCTGATGTTGTTTGGGTCCACGTAGATCGCTGCCGTGCCAAGCTTGACTTTAAGCCATGTTTCGGCCTCTCAGTTTGTGTCCTGCTCGCTTATCAGTAGCACATCAGCCTTTGTCTCAAATTTGATTCGAGTCAAAAGGCTATTGGCAAGGTCACTTTTTGTTAGTTGGCTTGGAGGACCATTATACGGCCCATCATTAGCCTTTCTTGATTCAGTTCAGTTCCGCGAAAGACTTTAAACTAATCTGACTCAGGGATGTGTTTCCGCTCTGATGGGTCTACTTTCCGCTAGGTACATAATATGCACTGAGCAAACGTAGCCTTGCAGGTCAATTCCTTGTGGTCTTCTTTGTCTCACTCGCAACATATCTTGCTACAATCAAGTTTCTGGCAATTGCGTGCCTGGTGACCATAATTTAGGCATTTGAAACAGCGCTGAACTTGTTGCCATCTTCTAATCCGACAGCTGGTATAACCGATCTTTATTCTCATTTTTGAGAGCAGGAACGCTGCTTCGTCTTGTTCTATCTCTAAAATGGCTAAGCGAAGCACTCTGCTGTTGGGGTTTGTAAGCATAACGCTGAACTCCCTCACTTCCTTGTTGGCTTCGGTAAAGACAGCGTTTACAGCTGTCTTTACTTTTTCTACTGAGGCAAGGCAGTCGATATCTCTGATCTTGACCGCTTCCTTGGGGCACATCTCCTCGACGTTGTCCGTTTCGCCGACCGTCCTTTTCAGTAAATCGCCAAATGTCTTCAATCCTTTGAATGAACCTAGTTCAATCAGGACATCTCCGACCCTAGTTTCTCTGATCCCTCTGATGTTGGACGTTAAGCACTCATCAATGAGTTTCTGCCAAATGTCCTGCAGGACGTCATTGGACGCCTTTTCCTGGCTCAATAAGGACGGCGGTAGACTTCTTCTTTGTCTTTCCCCTCCACCTCTTTTTCTTTTTTAGCCGCTGCTCTGCAGACTGCTTTGTAACTTTGGCTGATGTTCTGGCCGCTAATGGTTTAATGTCTAGCTGCTGCGATAGCTGTTGTTGCGCTCGTTGCTGCTGTTGTGATTGTTGTTGCAGCTGCTGCTTTTTCAGCTTTTTTATAACAATAACGATAGCAAGAACGATAACAATAACGATAACCATAACGATAAGGATAACGGTACCGTAACGATAAGGATAACGATAACGATAGCGATAACGATAGTGATAATAATAATAATATTGATAATGATAAAGATAACAATAAGGATGAGGATAAGGATAACGATAACGATAACGATTACTATAACGTTAAAGATAAGGATAACGATAACGATAAGGATAGCGATAAGGATAACGATAAGGATACCGATAACAATTACGATAACGATAACGTTAACGAAACGATCATGATTATGGTAATGATAATGATAATGATTATAATAATGATAATGATAATGATAATCATAATGATAACCTTCATATTAATGATGATGATGATAAAAATTACAATGAACATGACCATAAAAATGACAATGATACTGATACTGATAATGATTATTATAATCATAATGATAATAATTCTATACTGATAATGGTAATGATACTGATAATGATAATAATAATGATGAAATTATAATAATAATAAAATTTATGATAGTGATAACGATAAAAAAAAACAATGAAGATAACGAAAATGATAACAATAACGATAAGAATAACGATAACGATAACGATAACGATAACGATAACGAAGACGATAAAGATAACGATAACCATAACGATAAGGATAACGGTAACGATAACGATAACAACAGCGACAACGATAACGATAACGATGAAGATAACGATACCGATAAGAATAACGATAACGATGAGGATCACGATAAGGATAAGGATAACGATAACGATAACGATAACGATAAGGATAACGATAACGATAGCGATAACGATAGTGATAATAATAATAATATTGATAATGATAAAGATAACAATAAGGATAAGGATAAGGATAACGATAACGATAACGATTACTATAACGTTAAAGATAAGGATAACGATAACGATAAGGATAGCGATAAGGATAACGATAAGGATACCGATAACAATAACGATAACAATGACGATAACGATAACGATAACGTTAACGAAACGATCATGATTATGATAATAGTAATGATAATGATAATGATAATAATAATGATAATGATAATGATAATGATAATAATAATGATAATCATAATGATGACGAATTCAACGATGTAGAAATATTTTCAGAAGAAACGTTAGATTTCCAGGAGAAGTACAAGGATCCTGATGCACAAATTATCGAGGACGATATAATGCATCATTTTCCTTCTCCTATAGAATTTCCAACAAATCAGTGTGAAGAAGATAGAGAAGATTTATCTTTTGATTATAAAGCAAGAGCAGTGAATTATTGGCGGAGTGTGAAAAGAAAAAATTTGAGTCTTGAGAGTGTGAAAAGTAAATTCAAAAAGGTATCTTCTATCAGTCAGATTCGGCGTTGAACTCACACAGTCAACCAAGGTGGTACATACAGAGTAAAAATTGCCCGAATTTGTGATTATGTATTACAAAATTTTAAATCTGCTGTTGACGCTGGTTTTATTGTGCATGATCAAGATTTGCATCGTTGGGCATTACACGCAAAAAAGGATCTGGAGTTTGAAGATTTTAGGTCCAAAGCTTCAAAACACTGGTTATCAAGATTTAAAATTGCTCACAGAATTGTATCAAGAAAAATTAACAAATTCGCTACCCGAAAAACTTTCGAAAGTAATGCAGAACTAGAGAAACAAGCTCTCACATTTGTTACCAAGGTGAAGAAAGTTATTCAAGAAATTGGAATTCATACAGATCAAAGTGAATGTTATGAAAATTCTAACTGGAACTACAGGAAAAATCCAACCATTAGATGTATACGGATTTCGAGTGTGGAAAAACTTTGTTTGACATTTTCCAGAGAACGTTATTTTAATAGATTAGGATATGAATTTACATTCAAGAAATAATATTATTAGGCTTCAGTCATTGGTTCATAACCAATTTTCGTCACCAAAATATTTAAATCTTTTTAAATATTCTTGGTTTAAAAGTGGATATCTCGAAGAAAAACCGGAAAAATTTGATAATCTGGTTGGTTTTAGTTTCGGGTATTCTTGTAGTTCAAAATGCAAAATCGAAGACTGCCAAAATGCTGCAATTATACGTTGCGGTCGGTGTAAAAAGTTCCTATATTTCAAACATATTTTTGATAATTATCATTACTGTCCAGACTTTAACAAAAAAAAAATGTTAAAAATCCGTTCCTTCTGAATCGTATTAAATTTTATAAGAGTTTATATTAGTAAGTGTGCAGCACTCTATCAAAAAATTGGTACAAAGACAAATGAGTTAAAATTAGAATCATGTAAGATAATATAGATTAAATATAATTTTCTTTTTTTATCGATTATGTATAAAAATAAGATTTTTCACCATAAAGGGTTATAATAGGAATTCATATAAATTTTTGCAGTTTATTTTCATTAGAAACAGGAGTTGCAATCCCTATAAATTGATTAAAAACAAAGAAACTGTTTACGTCTATTTTCCTTCAAAACATAAACATCTGCTCAAAACTAAACTATTTTTTCACTGCTAAAATTCATGTCAATTTTTTAATTTTTCACCTATCAAAAATAGGGGTTGCAACCCCCAAAAGTCGATGTCACCAGAATTGGTTATTCTTTCGATAAAAAATATTACCCACTTGGTTTCACTAAAAAATATTAAATAGGAAAAAAGTTATTTAAAAAAACCTGTGTTTGGGGGTGAACTTTGAAGGAAGATTTCACCTTTTTAATGTGTTTTTAGAATAATTTTATTATATTAATATCTATAAAGCAGTAAAAATAAAAAAATTCGCTTTTTAATAATTTTAATATCAAAAGTACTTATTTTCATTAATAGGGATGGCTTTACCCTTCAAGAATATTTTTTAATGAAAATGCTGGAAAACATAAACTTATTTTTTCTATTTTCTTTGTAAATATAAAAATTTAGTTATAATTACACTATTTTAAAAGTTTTTACTGCAGAAAATGATGTCAATTTTCCACTTTTTCGTGTATTAAAAATAGGGGTTGCAATCCTCAAAAGTCAAACACAGCGGAGTTTGTTTTATATTTCATAAGGATTATTACCCCCTTGGTTTTACTAAAAAATATTGACTAGAAGAAAAGTTATCTGAAAAAAAATGTTTTTGGGGGTGAACTTTGAGGGTGGATTTCACCCCTTAATATGTTTTTCCGCCGATAAAAAAAATACCAATCTCTTGTTTTTTAATGTACTACAATAATACAAGAATTATCAAAATCGGTGAGTCCGGGTTAGGGTACCTTCCTTGTTAGTTATATATATATATATATATATATATATATATATATATATATATGGGACGTTTCATGTCAACTCGACTGACAAAGAAATAGAATTTGCTAAAAATCCGTGAAGAGGTTCCATTTGATACCCAAAATATACAAAAAAATTTTCAGAGGCATAGGTCAAAGGGATTACGAGTAATAAGTAATGGAATATTGTGATTTTTCAAATTTTTTTGTGAAATTACCAACTTAATTATATTTTTCCTCAGAAAATAAGGATTTTAGAGATTTACTTATAGATATATTTATTGTTGCAAATGATGAGTAGAATCTACACAAATTTTTTTAAATCTCAGAATTGCTGTCTTCTGATTGGTTCATTTTGTACTTTCATGTAATTTTGAATTAATGGTGTTTGGCCAGGTTGATTTCACTCAGGTTGCACTATGTTATGTCTTTTGATAATATCTTGAAGTAAGCTTTGCCTTATCTTAAGCATAGAACTGAGAGAAGAGCTATAGAACTTTGAATATTAAAAAATAAAATAGAATTTCCAATTTAAATCATATATACTGTGGATTTGGTTCTTCGGTTATAGATAATGCAATATACGAACAAATGATTTTTAAATATCTTAAAAGAGATCTTTTTCTTAATTATTTAAGTATTAAATTAGGATCTGAATTGAAATATCAACTGTTCATTATGTAGACATCCTCAAAATACACTCGAAACCAAAACATATTTATGTGTTTCAATAAATTGTTATCATGATGATTTTAAATATGTGTTGGAAAATTATTTTAATACATATTATATATTTAGAATTAATATTTATATCATATATCTAGAAGTAAAAGAAATGAAGTAAAATAAATTATATAGGCATGAAATTGATTTAATATAAAAATGTATTACGAATTCAAAGAATGTTTTATTTATAGATAGTGGAACTTCTAGCAAGTATTTTTTGATTTCATCCTCATTCTAGTGACATTTAAATTTTGCAAACAGACTATGAATTGAGTAAATTCAAAAATATATTTAGAAATTAAGATTCATATCATATATCTGGAAATAAAAGAAATTAAATAAAATAAATTCAAGATGCATAAAATTTATTCATTATAATATATTACAAAATGAAAAAATTTTTTTGACCTGTGAAATATATATGTTATAACATAAACACAAAAGTTCCAAGAAACATAGAATTAATTATAGAAAAAGAATTTGGAGAAATAGAAAAAATGTTTATCTAATTAGTATTCACGCTTGTGGTAATCTAAGTGAGTATACACCTCAAATATATTTGGAGGTAAAAATGGTCCATCTTCTTATTTTAGTATCTTATTGTTATCATAAAATTGAAGAAATAAAAACTGTTTGTCAAATTAGTTTTTTGCTTGTGGTGATCTAAGTGCATATGAATCTCAAATATATTTAGGGATGGAAATGGGCCATCTTCTTATTTTAGTATCTTGTTGTTATCATAAATTAACTCTTAAAAACACAAAATTAAAGAAAGTGACGAGAAAGAGTATTTTAATTATTTTTCATTGTAAAAAAAATTTAAACAAGCTATTGAAAGTGTTGATGTAGATATTGGAAAATTCTTTAAACGACCATTCTTAAGACTTACTTGTCAAGAAACATCAGATAAATGGCTTACAATGAGCGTTGAAGCTCATAGTGGACATTATTTTTATGTTCTTGCAAGAGCTGTTTTGGAATTATATGGAGCTAAAAGTACATACTTTAAATTATAAATTTTAATAACTCTCAATATATAAAAATCTTATTTCTAGATAATCTTTATTTAAAAAAGCTTGTTCAAAAAGGTACAAGAAAATCACAGTGTTCCAGTTTTTAAAATTATTTAGAAGATTGTATCAATCGATATAAATAAATAAAGAATATCACTTGCGATAGCAAATTAAAAAACTGTGAAATGTCTTGGAATGATAAAATCTTGATCAGATTAAAATATGGAATCTACATCTAAGCTGCAAACCATTGACAGAGAAATTCTAAACTGATTAAAAATGTAACATGTTATTATTTTTTAAGGAATTTGTTTATTTCTATTTGAGTTATATTTTAAAGTTAAAACTAAAATTTAAATTTAAAATAATTTTATACTTTATAAGTATAATTCATTCTTCACATGAGATTTTTATATTTTTGTAATAATTATCACAAAGTAAAATTAAAACTTGCGTTACTATAATTATATTTAAACCAACCAAAATTGTATTATTTTTTTTATTAAAAAATATCAACTAATACACATTAAACTTTAATGAACATAAGAAGTCAATGATCAAACATGATTTTCAAATTTTTTCATGCTTTATTTTAAGCATTTCACATATATAATTATTATAAGATTATTTGTCAAGTATGTGCAATCAATTACATATTTATATCAGCTTGAAATTATCTTTATATCAAACAAAGTATGAAAAAAGAAGTACAATTATTGTTTCAAAAATGAAAATTAACTTTGAATATTAAAAAATAAATGTACCTTGTATAATAAGAAAGGAGTAAAATTTTTTACAATATTCAATTATTTATATTAATAAAAATTTAAACAAAATAGGTTAAAATTATGAGGGTGAAGAAATAAACAGATTTGTATGTATATTTCAAAATTGAATACTGTAAAAAGCTTACCTTTAAAAAGATATATAGTGGGCAAGTATGCTTGGCGATTTATTTTAATTAATGATTTTAAACATTTTTATGTCTTTAACATATTATAAACTATTTTTAGTAACAAAATCAAACCTTGACATTAGAATTTCATGAAATCACGAAATAAATGTCAACTATAAAATAAAGGTAATAAAACTATGAGATCTTACCATGATTTTTAACAAAAGATTTTTCAATTTTTTTTTCTATATAAATTAACGTTGAATTTCAGTAACAAAATTGTATTATTTCTTGTTATCTTTTTTTATCATTTATTTAAAAATGTTCTAAAATTTTTTAAATTATATTAAATATTTACAAAATTACTTGCCAGGCCCATGGGTAAATATTTTATGTCAATGTTTAAAGTTAAGAAATTTGTATATAACATATGTACATATAAACTTCCATTTTATGTAACATTACAGATATAATAAGACATAACATGTAAGTATTAAAATCATTTTCTACTTATAACACGTTTCTAATTTTCAATTTAACGGATATATAATTCTGTAATATTATTTCAATCAATTATTGGAATTTATAGTTATCGAAATCAAATAAGAAAAAGGATCTGAATATTTTAATATATAATATTTATAAAAATCTTAATTTATTGGATTACATAAAACTATTATATAAATAATCATTCCTAAATGTATAATACGTATTAAAATAATTTTTTGAAACATATGTATTATATATTTATAAACTCATCTTATTTTAAATATTTAAAATCATAATAACAATTTATTGAAGTACATAAATATGTTTTGGTTGCGAGTGTATTTTGAGGATGTCTAAATAATGAACAGTTGATAATTCAATTCAGATTCTAAATTAACACTTAAATTATCAAGAAACAGATCTCTTTTAAGATATTTAAAAATCATTTGTTCGTATATTGCATTATCTATAACCGAAGAACCAAATCCACAGTATATATGATTTAAATTGGAAATTCTATTTTATTTTTTAATATTCAAAGTTCTATAGCTCTTCTCTCAGTTCTATGCTTAAGATAAGGCAAAGCTTACTTCAAGATATTATCAAAAGACATAACATAGTGCAACCTGAGTGAAATCAACCTGGCCAAACACCATTAATTCAAAATTACATGAAAGTACAAAATGAACCAATCAGAAGACAGCAATTATGAGATTTAAAAAAATTTGTGTAGATTCTACTCATCATTTGCAACAATAAATATATTCATAAGTGAATCTCTAAAATCCTTAGTTTCTGAGGAAAAAAATAATTAAGTTGGTAATTTTACAAAAAAATTTGAAAAATCACAATATTTTATTACTTATTACTCGTAATCCCTTTGACCTATGCCTCTGAAAATTTTTTTGTATATTTCGCTATCCTTTCCTAATTCAAAAATGTAGATATTTAGAAAAATTAATGATTATTAATAGAAATTAAGGGTTGTCCACAATTTGTATAGTAAAAAACAATATTTTGTCTGATGAAAACAAATTAATTTTGTTGTTTTTTTTTCAAGAAAAGTTTGACATATTCAAAAATTTTTAAGTTCGGACTAGAGAATATGATGTTCAAGTATGTCAAATTTTGCTTGAAAACAAAGCAACAAAATTAATTTGCTCTTATCAGAGGGAATATTGCTTTTTTACTATACAAGTTGCGAACAACTCTTAATTTCTATCAATAATCACTATTTTTTTCAAAAATTTACATTTTTAAATTAGAAAAGGATAGCGAAATCCAGCGTCCTCTTAAATAAATACCAAACAACATTAACTGCATGGTTTAATTTAAATAAAAAAGATGATTTTTCTAAAAAAATTAAATATGTTAATATACCACAATATGATATTTTCAATCATAATACAAAATCTTGGATAAAACGATCAAAGAATAGAAAAAACATAGCTATTGGTAGATTAAATGTAATATCTCCAAAAGATAGTGAACGTTTTTTTTTAAATGAATATTCAATAGAATAAAAGGTGCAACATCTTATATCGATTTACGAACTCATGAAAATATAACTTATAATACTTATAAAGAAACAGCTTTAGCAATGAATTTAATTGAACATGAAAATCAAATCTATTATATTTTTGAAGAAGCATGTCAAGTTATGTTACCAACACAATTACGTCAATTTTTTGCATGTTTTTTATTATCTGAAAATATTTAAGGTAAAATTATTTGGGACAAATATAAAAAATTTTTTACTGAAGATTTTAAAGAAAACAAAGAAAATAAAGCTTTATCACATATTAATTTTTTTTTTTTTTTAAAAAAAAAGATTAATATATAAAGGATTTTGTCCTCTATATGATTAACCTTTTTATATGGTGAATTCGAGGGAGTCTAGCCCGGTACCTGTTTAACACATTACATCAGGCTAGACTGTCAGACCCACCATACCGAAAACTTTGACTACCGATGGATGGTCAAGCCACTTTTGTGACCAACAATCAACCGATACTCAATGAGGTCGGATTTTTGAAGAGTCGCGATATGGGTAGCACATACACTAATTTTCTTTCGAAAAAAAAGTCAGAGGTGCCTGGCCAGGATTCGAACCCGCGCCCACCGCGTTCGAACCCGCGCCCACCGCGTTATCACATATTAATGAAATATTAAATTTAGAAGATATGTCATGTGAAAATTTTAGTTTACCAGAACCAAGTAAAACGTATGTTGAAGAAAATGAAGAAATCAATAATGAAACTATAGATTTTAGTAGAAAAAAATTTAATAAAATGTATAAACAATTAAATGATGATCAAAAAAATATTTTTGAACAAATAAAAAATTTCGATTTTTCGTTTTTTGGTTTTTTTTTGTTTACTACTCGATGAATTTGCTTCAAAATTTGCCCGGAAATTATTTGTGATTGCCCAGATAAAATAAATTTTTAAAAACTGATTTTCTTAGCTTAGTTTTAATTTTAGAGCATTTTGAAATTAAAAAAAAAATGTTTCTATTTATTAAGCCAGTAAAATCTTAAAAACTACTCGATGGATTTACTTCAAATTTTCCATACAATTCAATTTTTCGATCAACTGGTGCGGAAGCTATTGAGTATTGGTTTTCTTAGCGTAGTTTTTTTTTAAGAAACATTTTAAGAATTTTTAAAAAATTTCGATTTTTCATTTTTTTTGTATTTTACGTAAACTACTCAAAGAATTTGTTCGAAAATTTGTATGAAACTTTTCGACTGCCAAAAGTATAAAAAATTTTGTAAACTAATTTTCTTAGCGCACTTTTAATTTTATAGCATTTTTAAAATTTTTTAAAAAATTTTTATTTTTAATTTTTTTCTATTTTACGAAAACCATTTGATAGATTTGCTCCAAAATTTGTATGCAATTTATTCGCTACTGTCTGAAGAAAACAAGCTTTGGAAAACTAATTTTCTCAGCGCAGTTTTAATTTTAGAGCACTTTGAAAATTTTCAAAAAAATTTTTATTTTTCATTTATTTTCTATTTTGCGTAAACCATACTATAAATTTTCTCCAAAATTTTTATACAATTAATTCGCTTTTGTCTGAAAAAAATAAGCTCTTGAAAACTAATTTTTTTAGCGTGGTTACAATTTTAGAGAATTTTAAAGATTTAAAAAAAAATTTCGATTCTTCTTTTCTTATTTTTTTTTATTCTACGTAAAGTACTCGATAGTTTTGTTCTAAAAATTACAGGGAAATTATTTGCGACTGCCAAAAGAAAGGAAATTTTCAAAAATTGATTTTTATAGCGTAGTTTTAATTTTAGAGAATTTTTAAAATTCTGAAAAAGAAATTTTGAAAAGAAAATGTTACTTATTTAATCAGTTAGATCTCGAAAATTACTCGATGGATTCGCTTCAAATTTTGTATACCATCTATGTTTTTGTATAACTAGACGGGAAGCTATTGAAAATTGGTATTCATAGAGTAGTTTTTTTATAGAGCCATAAACATGAACTGTATTTATATATAAATATGATTGCATTTTATAAAGATTAGAAATTTTGTTGTCATCATTCTTTTTATTACTACATTATATCATTTTTTCAATAGAACAAATTTTTTTGTATTACTTGATAATTTAAAATAAATTATAAATGTTGAAAAAGCAAACAGCTAGCATAAATGTTCGAAATTTATAAAGTACAATATGAGTAAATATTAATGTTAGACAATTTTTTAATATTAAAATCACATTTAAATAAATATAAAAAAATTAATGAAACTCAAAGAGCTCTATGAGAAAGCATTCCGCCAAAGCACTTGGCAGCGTTTTTTTTAATTATTTTATTACTCACGTAACCTTAAACTATCCACAATTGGAACATTGATATTTAAAAAATTTGTATTATGTAACATAGTATTTTTAATTAATGTACAATATATAAGCTTCATGTATTTATTAAAAACATTGATAATAAAATAATTTGAAATTAAAAAAAAAATTATCAATTTTTTTTGTTATATATAACAAAATATTGCTTATGCTAATATAATATTTTCTATAATTGGTAAGATATATATAAGTATATGCAACATGATAGTTGGGGGTTGGTAAGCAGCGCGAGTAGAGGGGCACCCCTCCTAGTATATATATATATATATATATATATATATATACGTGAGCGATGATGCTAACTTTTTAAATAATTTCAAATAATGTTAAGAAAAATAAAATATATTAAGGGTGGTTAGAAGGTTTACGTAACCACTGTATAAAGAAAATAATTTGTCTCTAAAATTAATTAAAGAGGTTTCATTTGATGCCCAAAATATACAAAAAAATTTTTAGAGGCATAAGTCAAAGGGATTACGAGTAATAAGTAATAGAATATTGTGATTTTTCAAATTTTTTTGTTAAATTACGAACTTAATTATTTTTTTCCTCAGAAACTAAGGATTTTAGAGATTCACTTGTGAATATATTTATTGTTTCAAATAATGAGTAAAATCTACACAAATTTTTTTAAATCTCAGCATTGCTGTCTTCTGATTGGTTCATTTTGTACTTTCATGTAATTTTGAATTTCTGGTGTTCGACCAGGTTGATTTCACTCAGGTTGCACTATATTATGTCTTTTTATAATATCTTGAAGTGAGCTTTGTCTCATCTTAGGCATAGAACTAAGAGAAGAGCCATAGAACTTTAAATATTAAAAAATAAAATAGAATTTTCAATTCAAAACATATATACTGTGGATTTGGTTCTTCGATTATAGATAATGCAATATACGAACAAATGATTTTTAAATATCTTAAAAGAGATCTATTTTTAATAATTTAAGTATTAATTTAGAATCTGAATTGAAATATCAACTGTTCATTATTTAGACATCCTCAAAATACACTCACAACCAAAACATATTTATGTACTTCAATAAATTGTTATTACGATTTTAAATATTTAAAATAAGATGAGTTTATAAATATATAATACATATGTATTGAAAAATTATTTAAATACGTATTATACATTTAGGAATGATTATTTTTATAATAGTTTTATGTAATCCAATAAATTAAGATTTTTATAAATATTAGATATTAAAATATTCAGATCCTTTTTCTTATTTGATTTCGTTAACTATAAATTCCAATAATTGATTAAAATAATATTACAGAATTATATTACCGTTAAATTGAAAATTAGAAACGTGTTATAAGTAGAAAATGATTTTAATACTTACATGTTATGTCTCATTATATCTGTAATGTTACATAAAATCTTCGAGCATATACTACTGGAGGAAGCCTCCATATGAATAGAAACACTTCCTCCATAGGAAGTTTATATGTACATATGTTATATACAAATTTCTTAACTTTAAACATTGACATAAAATATTAACCCATGGGCCTGGCAAGTAATTTTGTAAATATTTAATAAAATTTAAAAAATTTCAGAACATTTTTAAATAAATGATAAAAAAAGATAACAAGAAATAATACAATTTTGTTACTGAAATTCAACGTTAATTTATATAGAAAAAAAAATTGAAAAATCTTTTGTTAAAAATCATGGTAAGATCTCATAGTTTTATTACCTTTATTATATACTTGACATTTATTTCGTGATTTCATGAAATTCTAATGTCAAGGTTTCATTTTATTACTAAAAATAGTTTATAATATGTTAAAGACATAAAAATATTTAAAATCATTAATTAAAATGAATCGCCAAGCATACTTGCCCACTATATATCTTTTTATAGGTAAGCTTTTTAAAGTATTCAATTTTGAAATATACATACAAATATGTTTATTTCTTCACCCTCATAATTTTAAACTGTTTTGTTTAAATTTTTATTAATATAAATAATTGAATATTCTAAAAAAAATTTACTCCTTTCTTATTATACAAGGTACATTCATTTTTTTAATATTCAAAGTTAATTTTCATTTTTGAAACAATAATTGTACTTCTTTTTTCATACTTTGTTTCATATAAAGATAATTTTAAGCAGATATAAATATGTAATTGATTGTACATACTTGACAAATAATCTTATAATAATTATAAATGTCAAAGGCTTAAAATAAAGCATAAAAAAATTTAAAAATCATATTTGATCATTGATTTCTTATGTTCATTAAAATTTAATGTGTATTAGTTAATATTTTTTAATAAAAAAATTTATAAATATAACAGTAAAATATTGAAGAAATATTGTTTAAATATTTGTAGTTATCTGGCGTGTGCAGCAATTCTTTCATCTTGCCAGCAGGTGGCTACTTGATTATATTTTTATGTGATCGTAAATGCGGTTGACAAACTCTCGCAATGTTTCAATGACAATTTCTAATATTTCGCTGAAAGGTAAACGAAGTCTTCCATTCAAGCTTCCATGAAATCTTTCGGTGCAATGATTCATCAATCTTCCAACGGAATCTTCCTTGGAAGGTTTACGAAAGCTTTCAGGAGCCTTCCACTGGAATGTTTTAATGACAATTTCCAATATTTCGCTGAAAGGTACACGGAGTCTTCCATTTAAGCTTCCATGAAATCTTTCGGTGCAATGATTCATCAATCGTCCAACGGAATCTTCCTTGGAAGGTTTACGGAATCTTCCAGGAGACTTAAGTCGGAATATTCTAGTGGAAATTCCCAACATTTTCCCGAAAGGAAAACGAAGTCTTCTATAAAGCTTCCATGAAATCTTTCGGTGCAATGATTCATCAATCTTCCAGCGGAATCTTTCTTGGAAGATTTACGGAAGCTTTCAGGAGCCTTCCACTGGAATGTTTCAATGACAATTTCCAATATTTCGCTAAAAGGTAAACGAAGTCTTCCATTTAAGCTTCCGTGAAATCTTACGGTGCGATGATTCATCAATCATCCAACGGAATCTTCCTTGGAAGGTTTATGGAAGCTTTCAGGAGCCTTCCACTGGAATGTTTCAATGACAATTTCCAATATTTCGCTGAAAGGTAAACGGGGTCTTCCATTCAAGCTTCCATGAAATCTTTCGGTGCAATATTCATCAATCTTTCAACGGAATCTTCCTTGGAAGGTTTACGGAATCTTCCAGGAGACTTGAGTCGGAATATTCTAGTGAAACTTCCCAATATTTCCCCGAAAAGAAAACGAAGTCTTCTATAAAGTCTCCATGAAATCTTTTGGTGCAATGATTCATCAATCTTCCAACGGAATCTTCCTTGGAAGGTTTACGGAAGCTTTCAGGAGCCTTCCACTGGAAGGTTTCAATGACAATTTCCAATATTTCGCTGAAAGGTAAACGGAGTCTTCCATTCAAGCTTCCATGAAATCTTTCGGTGCAATGATTCATCAATCTTCCAACGGAATCTTCCTTGGAAGGTTTACGGAATCTTCCAGGAGACTTAAGTCGGAATATTTCAGTGAAAATTCCCAACATTTCCCTGAAAGGAAAACGGAGTCTTCTATAAAGCTTCCATGAAATCTTTCGGTGCAACGAATCATCAACTTTAAACGGAATCTTCCTTGGAAGGTTTACGGAGGCTTCCAGGGGTTCTTTGTAGAAAGTTTTCTCTGCAATATTCCAGAAATATTTCTGTTTTCTTCCATAAAGCTTCTATACATATTTCAATGAAATATTTCATTGGAATATTTTGGAATATTTCAATGATATCTTACATGTTGTGTGGGATCTATCTGATGTTTCTTGACAAGCAAGTCTTAAGAATGGTCGTTTAAAGAATTTTCCAATATCTAAATCAACACTTTCAATAGCTTGTTTAAATTTTTTTTACAATGGAAAATAATTAAAATACTCTTTCTCGTCACTTTCTTTAATTTTGAGTTTTTAAGAGTTAATTTATGATAACAACAAGATACTAAAATAAGAAGATGGCCCATTTTCATCTCTAAATATATTTGAGATTTATATGCACTTAGATCACTACAAGCAAAAAACTAATTAGACAAATATTTTCTATTTCTTCAAATTTATGATAACAACAAGATACTAAAATAAGAAGATGGACCATTTTTACCTCCAAATATATTTGAGGTGTATACGCACTTAGATCACCACAAACGTGAATACTAATTAGATAAACATTTTTCCTATTTCTCTAAATTCTTTTTCTATAATTAATTCTATGTCTCTTGGAACTTTTGTGTTTATGTTTTAACATATATATTTCACAGGTGGTAATGAATCAGAAAACATAGTTCTTTGTCAAAGATTTGCAGTGTCAACATTTTGAAAATTTTAGTTACTGGCATTTTATACAACCATTGAATTTCTCTGAAGAATAAGATTGCTTCTTCAAAATATTGAAAATATGATATTTCATTGCTACACATTCTGTAATTATATAAACTATCAATTTCCATTGTATACTAATATTGCAACATTTTATAATTATAAAACTAACAATTATTAGAAAATAAATTTTTTAGAAACTTATTTTATTAAACAATAAATATTTTACATACTTATTAAAATACTTGTTTATAATTATTTTAACAGTTTAGAATTAAAAGTTTTTTTGACTTATTCATTTTTATGATAATTTTATGATAAAAGTTATTTCAGTAAAAAAGTAAATAAAGGTGAAAATGCAGATGAAAATTAATAATGATAAAGTAACAACAAGTTACATAAATTTAAATAGTAATAACAATTACAGAAATTAAAAAAAAAAATTATGGTATTCATTAAATTATGTTGAATCTTATAAAAACAAAAATAAAATAATTTTATAAAGATTCAGCAATAAAAAAATATTAAAAAATATTTTTCAATTGCAAGGTTAAATACGAAAACATGACGTATAAAAGGCTTAGAGCGCTCGATTCCGTCTTTCAGGTTCGAATTCATAGACCCAACTCAAGTAAAGATTCGTTACTCAAATCTCATTCTGTCTCTGCTTCTCTCATGATAACAAAAAAAGACACAGGATGTAACCAGTACTTCAGTTTTGTTTATGAATTTAAACCTCAATGCTTGAGTTTGAACAACGACTATAAATTCGGACCTCAGGCAGAAAGATGTAGTCGTTACTCAGTTCTCAGTTCTCAGCTTACATGAATCAAACATCAATCCGTCTTATTTTTCTCATGATGAGAAAACAGACACATGACACAATCATTACTTGAGTTACTTCCATAAATTCGAATCTAATCATTTTTCGTTTAAGTATTTTATAGAATAATAATGAGTTTAACCAATCAGAGAGGTTATTTCTTTAGGATTAGAGATACATAAATTATTCTCTTACTTATGTAGTATAGATGTATAGCACCACCAACCGTATAACGTACTACATGTATGTATGTGCGTGATCGCGATGTCCCAAGGGGGTCGCTCTAGAAAATTGCACAACTCTGTATCACAGAGACAGAAGATATAAAATCAATGTGCTGAACAAAGATAGCATATGTCGATACACTAAATTTATCGTTTCGGAGCAATTATCCAGTCCCCAGTCCCGACCGAGCTTCCATTCTCTTATGTTTGATTTCGTACTCAGAATTTATCACTTTATGGTTTTTCATGCTCGAGTTTACAACAATAACATCGATGTTTAATTTTTATCAATCAATTATAATAAATATAATATAACAAAATATTTAAATATTAAAATGGGATTTTCAAGTAAATTACCCTGTTGAAAATAATTAGGTAACTTTATCATGTAACAAAATCACATACCTTGTCATGTGACAAAGCGTCCCAATATATCACATGATTATGTTATATGATTTTGTTATGTGACAAAGTTATGAAATAAAAACACATAAGATCTTATGTGATTTTATTCGAGAATGAAGTAACTAGCTAAATATATAGTATTTTCATAGAAAGCAAAGATAATAGAAACAAATAATAGTTACAAATACTGGTTAAGAATATTGATATATTTAAATGTGTTGTAGCTATATTCATGTATACTTTACTTATATGATTGTACATTTACGAAAGAAATGCAGATAATAATAGCTTCCATGTCATGTGGGCTGTTTATCTAGTTTTTTAAAATATTATTTATGTTTCATAGTAGAAACAGTTATAAGTCTATACTTATTCACTTGTTTCCCAGATGTACATGCAACTTCATTTTATAAGAATTTAATGTGATTTTGTTATGTGATTTTGTTATATGATTCTATTATGTGACAAAGTTATGTAATAAAATCACATAAAAAAATCAGGTAACTAATTATATTTGTATGGACCCATAAAATATTAAAAATAGAGTTACGAATAATACCTAAAAATATATCCAGCTATATTTATGTATACGTTACTTATATCATTAAGTGCATTTACGTAAGGAATGCAGATAATAATATAGCTTCCATGTTATGTAAACTGTTTATCAATTTTTTTTTTTATATTTGATATATTTTTAAGTAGAAACGATTATAACTATATATTTATATATACTTGTTTCGTAGATGTATATGCAACTTAATTTTATAAAGATTTTATGTGATTTCGCTACGTAATTTTGTAACATGAATCTATTGAGTGACAAAGTTATGTAATAAAATCACATAAAAAAATCAGGTAACTAATTATATTTGTATGGACCCATAAAATATTAAAAATAGAGTTACGAATAATACCTAAAAATATATCCAGCTATATTTATGTATACGTTACTTATATCATTAAGTGCATTTACGTAAGGAATGCAGATAATAATATAGCTTCCATGTTATGTAAACTGTTTATCAATTTTTTTTTTATATTTGATATATTTTTAAGTAGAAACGATTATAACTATATATTTATATATACTTGTTTCGTAGATGTATATGCAACTTAATTTTATAAAGATTTTATGTGATTTTGCTACGTAATTTTGTAACATGAATCTATTGAGTGACAAAGTTATGTAATAAAATCACCCATCAGAATTAGATAACTAGTGAAATTTTTATGGACCTTTTATAAAATACTCAAAATAGAATTACGAATAATAAGTGAAAATGCGGTATAAAAATATAGTAAATAGGCATATTAATACGTATTCCAGCTCGATTTATTTATATTTTACCTGTATGATCAACTAAACTTGACAGCGGTATTTCCTCATTATCTTCATTGAAATTAGTGTAACGCTATTTTTAAATAATAACATTGTTGATGAATGTTTAACTATTTTTATCATTTCTATATTTTTTATTCAGTTAAAAATTAATGCATTTTGTTTAATTATAGTTAATAATTAAGGTGGATTATCCATTCCTAATGATATTTTGTAAGCCTAAAAGTTTTTTACGAAACTTTACTATAATAATCTTGAAGTACCCATCTTTTCATTGGTATAATAAAAACATAAGGTAAACCATCAAAATCTCAAGTAATCAATGTCTGAAAAAAAGATATTATACACACGCGTAAATGGAAAAAATTATGATTTATGCATAAAGTTGATTATCACTTTTTTGTTACTTTCAAGTTTTTTTTATAAAAAAAGTATGTAAGACAGACGATTTAATAACGATTATAATATGATCGAGGATAAATGGAGTAAACGATGTAAATAAAGAGAAATTAAGTGTAAAAGTTTAAAATATTAGAATAACGTAGAATCGAGTAAATCAGCTGGTATATACTGCGCATGCGTGATAATCCTAAGACGCTTAGAGTGCATGTATATATATTACGTAGCCCGCTGTATAGTGCCGTATATAAGTAAATAATCACAAGGGGCTTTTCAAGAAAAAAAAAATTTCCACGCCTTTACTTATGCAATGATTTTAGTTTTCAAAATATTAATAGTTATAATTGAGACATATAGAGTGTATTAATTTATAAAAATTTGCAATAATACAAATACCACCAAGGCACCCAAAACATGATACGGTCTTAGATGGATGATCCACCTCAATGTAAAGATTATATATATTATGAGACATACAATGATACGTTATTATATACTTTACAATGAGGTCTACGAATTAAATTATTTTACCTTCTTTACAAACATATACCTGATGATTATTTTTTCGATTAGTTTCATATTAGAACCTTAAATATTTTATATTGTAGATATTAAAGAAAACAAAAACAAAATTAAGAAATATATTTTATTTCAGAACTTTTATATACTTATATAAATTTTTATAATTCTTAAATTTTTAATTTGAACTTTTGTAATTAAATTCTTTTGTAAATGTACAATCATATAAGTAAAGTATACATGAATATAGCTACAATACATTTAAATATATCAATATTTTTAACCAGTATTTGTAACTATTATTCGTTTCTATTATTTTCGCTTTCTATGAAAATACTATATATTTAGCTAGTTACTTCATTCTCGAATAAAATCACATAAGATCTTATGTGTTTTTATTTCATAACTTTGTTACATAACAAAATCATATAACATAATCATGTGATATATTGGGACGCTTTGTCACATGACAACGTATGTGATTTTGTTACATGATAAAGTTACCTAATTATTTTCAACAGGGATTTTCAATAGGGATTCAATAGGGAACTGCAGTTAGAAAACCTTTCACAGACAAATAAAACCTTAAAACCAGCCAAGAAAAAAACGAAAATTGTAGAAGTTAATAGTGATGAAAATAGTGACCAAAGTCAATTTGAAGATATTGCCGAGGATATAACTCCTCAGTTAGCTCCAGTCATAGATATGTACAAAAATGCTGATTTTCACAATGTTCTTCAATACGACCAACTAGTTAAATTTCTTAAGAAAGTCAAATATCAACGTGAGGTCCTTAACATTAGTAAGGAATTCACGGAGGACACTCCTGCCCTAGTAGAGTGGCTGTATGTAGTAGAAGCCAAAATACTGGATATCAAACTTAAAAACCGTATTAAAAAACTTCTCAAAAGGCTTAACTCAGGATTACGAAATGGAGAAGAACATATAGTTACACGTTCACAAAAAGGAAAATAATAATAATATATACATATCAAATATATCTATAAAATATTAACATGCAAAATAAAAATTTTAATATCTTGTTCTGGAATTTCAGGAGTTTAAATGCAAGAAGACTCGAATTAGAAAAAATGAAAATTGAATTTGACATCATCGTTGGAGTCGAGACTTGGCTGAAGCCAGATAAACCCGTAAATTTTACGGGATTCAATATACACAGATTCGATCGCCTAGATGTCACTGGTGGTGGCATCATAGTTATTGTTAAAAAAGACATCGACTTCCAAGTTCTAAATACTACCTCATCAGAACCAGAAATTGAACTCGGAGGCATTAGGATTAAAGCCAAAGATCACTCTTTTAATTTACTCGCATGCTACAAGCCACCTCATATACATCCCTCTCCAAGAGTTTGGAACGAGATTATGAGCCACAGTGTAATATGTAGCGAGCCAACTATTTTTTTGGGAGATCTAAACTCGCACCATGTTGGCTGGAATAGCAGTTATAATGACAAGGATGGAATAAATTTATTGAATTCCCTTGATGGGAATGGTCTAATTATCCATAATGTCAAGACGTCCACACACATTGATTCTGCTCGGGGTAAGAAATCCAATATTGATTTAGTCATTTCAACAGCCTCTATGGCTGATCGCATCAATCACAAGGTTTTTGACGATCCACACAGATCTGACCATTTCCCATCTCTATCCAAGTTAGTATAGATCAAGTCATCTACGCCAGAAAGTCATTCAAATTATATTCTAAAAAAACAGATTGGCAAAAATGCAATGATACGCTTGACCAACAATACTCTGAATTTCATAATAGTGACTACATCAATTCGTCACCCATTAACAAATATAATTTCTGGATTGAAAAGATCAAGCATGCTATCACAAGTAACACACCTGCGAAGAGAAATGTTGCCTCCTCCAGATTTCGTAACCCGGTCCCCTGGTGGGATGCAGAGTGCGATAAACTTAAAAGACTATGCAAAGCCGCATTTAAGAAGGGGCCGAACTATCTGTCTTTGTCTAATAGCGTTTTTCATCATTAATGTAAACACTATCCGGTATAACAAGAAAAAAATAGCAGCCCCCACTAGATATTAGTATAATTAGTAAATTTTGTAATAACAACCAAATTTTTTACCGCATAGTTTTTGACTAATTAGAGACCTACTAGCAATCTAGAATATAACCTATCTTTTTTTGGTAGGTCTCTAATTATTCAAAAACTACGCAGTGAAAAAATATGGTTGTTATTACAAAATTTACTAATTATACTAATATCTAGCGGGGGCTGCTATTTTTTTCTTGTTATACCGGATAGTGTTTACATTAATGATGAAAAACGCTATTAGACAAAGACAGATAGTTCGGCCCCTTCTTAAGAAGAGGGAATTTTCTGGTCTTGCCTCTGATCACCAAAGCTACCTAAAAGCTGATCATACTCTAAGGAAAACCTTCAAGAAGAAAAAAAAATCAAACTATAAACAATTCGCAGAAACCATTGATTTTCAAAAAAACGTCTCATATGTTTGGAACAAAACCAAAATTTTCAAAAACAAGTGGGTCAAAACACCAATAACTAGCCACGATAGGTCACTAGTGAAATCTCAAGCAGAGGTGGTAATGGACAAAATAGCCCCACAACTACAAGCCAATCATATTGAGCCTTCAATTCAATCGTTTAATAACAAAGACTCCTTCTTTAACGACCCTTTCGATTTTGCTGAATTCAATGCCGCCCTTGAATCTAGAAACAAACACTCCGGCTGCGGTCTGGACGGCATTGACTATTACACACTCACTAAGATTCCACTGAAGTATGAATTGGAATTGCTTGACATTTACAACCAGATGCAACAGGAAAATATCTACCCATCAAACTGGCAAGAATCCTTTGTACACTTCATCAGCAAACCAGACGGGTCAGGCCTTCGACCTGTAGCTATGACATCGTGTCTTTGTAAGATATATGAGCTCATGGTAAAAAACAGATTACAATGGTTCTGCGAGCACAACAACATTCTTCCAGCATCAAACTCAGGCTTTCGAAAAGGTAGATCCTGCTACGACAACTTAACAAACTTTCTTCTACATATCGACAACAACTTCAGTAAGAACTGGGATACACTTGCAGCATTTTTAGACGTTCAGGGAGCGTTCGACAACGTCAACCCCCAGATTCTTCTTCGCAAACTAGAAGAGATTGGATGTTCTCGCACAGTACTTTACTTCGTACAACATCTTATAATCAAGCGCTCAATCTACACTGAATATAATCTAGATTATCCGCGTTATGCTTAAAAAGGTGTACCTCAAAGTGGGGTACTCAGCCCCCTTCTTTATCTCATTTACGTTAAGGATATCCATAAAAACATATCTAGATTCATACATATTTCCTAATTTGCTGACGACATTCTTTTCTACACAAGTTCATCATCATTGGAAAAAAGTGCTACACAACTTGAAAAGGCCACAGAAAACATACGCGATAAATTATTTGAATTGGATCTCACTTTAAGCGTTAAAAAGACTAAACTAGTCCATTTCAACAACAAAAATATACCACCTGGGGACACACACATCACCATTAATAATGAAAACATTAAATCCACTGAATCCGCCAGATTTCTAGGAGTTATTTTCGACTTTCAACTCAAGTTTGAGCAACAGGTCAAGACCATTGCCATTAAGTGTCAAAGAGCTCATCGAATTCTTAAATACCTATGCGGAACGTAGTGGGTTGCTCATCCCCAAACTTTATTAGTTCTTTACAAGAACTTCGTTCGAGCCACTATGGACTATGGATTATTTATTTATTATCCAAAATCAAAGGCTATGGCACAAACCATTGAAAAAATTCAGTATTCTTCTCTCAGGACCGTAATGGGATATCGTACATCTACACCCAAAAACGTTATCTTAGCTGAAACCAAGCTCACCTCTATGAGGGATCGGGCCTTATATTCAGGCTGCAACTATGTCATCAAAGCTCTCTCTAATAGATCTAATCCTGCATCCAAAAACATAAATCTATATTACATAAGAAATAGAAAAAGTAAACGCAAAAACAAGAGAATTATCTCTCAATGCATTTCCAAAGTGCTCACAGAAACCAACAAGACATTATATATAAGCCACCTCAATGAAATATATGCACATTCCTTCAAAGCTATGTACCATCAACCAAATACAGATTTTAGTCTTGGTAAATTAATTAAAAAAGTCAAAGATCCGGATCTGACGCTCGACCTATATTACTCCGATGACTCAATTTGTAAAATTTTCACCGACGGCAGTAAAATTGCAGGCTCTAAATCTGTGGGTTCCGCCTTCATTACCGACAATGCTGGAAACAGTAATATAACAAGCTCTAACCTGCGCACTTCAATTTTTTCTGCCGAAGTCATCGCCATCAACACTGCGTTAGAATTTGCATCTCAATCCAAATATGATAAACATGTAATATTTTCCGACTCACTAAGCGTACTCCAAGCATTACAAAGCCATAAATCCACCACATTCAATCACCCTCTAATAGTTAAAGCAAGAAACAAAATATATCAAATAACGTCCAATAGTTCTCAAGATCAACCGTTACAATTTGTTTGGATTCCAGCATATATAGGCATCCAAGGCAATGAAAAGGCCGATAAATTAGCTCAAATGGCCACGAGCAGACCATCTGAAAACAACGAAGTGCCCTATACAGACTTTAGACAAACATGGAAAAAATTTGCCTATGACAACACATGCAAATCTAACATGGAAGATGGAATTTTAAAAGAAATTAAATACTTCAATAACTTCAACAATAATTCCAAACATCCTTGTTTCAAAGACAAAAATCTTCCCAGGCATGCCATAGTAACTATAAATCGTCTTAGAGCTGATCATTACAGCTCTGCTTCATCGATGGCCAGGAAAAATATCGTTTCCTCCCCAGCTTGCACCTGCGGCCACGATTATCAAGATATAGAACACCTACTATGGGAATGTCCGCTCTACAGGGATCAACGCTACGACATGTTTAAAAGTTTCAAAGACGCTAAAATTATTGTTAATTGTGATATGACTCATATTTTAAAGAACTTAAATTTAAATATTATTAAAATAGTTATAAATTTTTTAAAAAAGTGTAACTTAAATCTTTAGTCATATATTTGTAATCTTTAGTTATATATTTATAATTTTTAGTTATATATTTGTAATCTTTAAGTTAAAAATTTTTTGTAATATAAAATATATAACTGTATGTACGAATTGTATATGGCCGTATGGACCTTAACTATAGGTCTGGGTACGCCTTTATAATAAAAAGAAAAAAAAAATATCGGCATTTTCCAATTTTTGATTTTTAATTTGTACTATTCTCTCGTATTCATTATATTGTTCACTAATAACTTTTTTATAAGTATCTTTTTTGCGTAATTTATCTTTTTCATGCAATTTTCTCAATTTATTAGTATCTCCATTTTCCATTGATTTTATTTTTTATATCTTAATATTTAAAATTTTTTATATATTCATTTAGTTGTTGTTCTTTCATTTTTATGCAAGCTTTTTTCTTACGTGTAGCTTTATTTGTACGTATTTGTTTCATTTTATCAGTACCCTTTTTTATCTTTAATTTTATTTTTGTTATTTTAGTATTTTTTAATTTTTCTTTATATATATTGGGTTATTTTTCTTTAATTTTGATATGATCTTCTTTTTTACGTAAAGCTTTATTCGCACGTATTTGTACCAATTAATAATTACTCATTTTTTCCTTGAATTTCAATTTTGTTATCTTAGTATTTCCTTAGTTCTCTTCATATTTATTCAGAATTTTTTCTTTGATTTTTATATAAGCTTCTTTCTTACGTGAAGTCTCATTTGCACGTATTTGTTCCAATTTATCAATAGTCATTTTTTCCTTGAATTTCAATTTCTTATCTTAGTATTTTCTAATTTTTCTTTATATTTTTCTGGTTGTTTTTCTTCAATATTTATAAGAGCTTCTTTCTTACGTAAAGCCTCATTCGCACGTATTTGTTCCAATTTATCAATCGTCATTTTTTCCTTGAATTTCAATTTTTTATCTTAGTATTTTTTAATTTTCCTTTATATTTTTTCGCTTGTTTTTCTTTAATTTTTATATAAGCTCTTTCTTGCGTAAAGCCTCATCCGCACGTATTTGTTCCAATTTATCAGTACTCATTGTTTCCTTGGATTGCCATTTTGTTATATAAGTATTTTTTAATTTCTGTTTATATTTATTTGGTTGTCTTTTTTTCATTTGTATATAAGCTTTTTTCTCACGGAAAATTTCTTGAACACGTCTTAGCTCTAATTTATCATTAATTTTTTTTTTTGCATTCTCATAATAATGTCTTTTTCTGAAATTTGTTTATATTTATGTGATTGTTCTGTTACCATTTTCCTATTAAGAGGAGGTCGAGTATATATGTCCTTTCCTAATCAAAGAATTGATTTTTTCACAAAAATTAATAATTGTAGCAAAGAATAAGAAGAAAGCCCCATCTCGTATAATAAAAAGCAAGATTCTCTTTTATAAGGAAAAATTATTTTTATCGCTTTGTTTTTAAGAAAACCTTAAAAAACTGAATCGTCCATCCTTACCTCTATTTTTCAAATTTTTCAAGGTTTTCTTTAAAATGAATCAATAAAAATAATTTTTCCTCAACAAAGAAAATCTTGCTTTTTATTATACGAGATGGGGCTATCTCCTTATTTTTTGCTACAATTATTAGTTTTTGCAAAAAAATTAATTCTTTGATTAGAAAAGGACAGAGATATACGACCTGCTCTTAACGGGATGTCGGAGCTGCAGCAATTGAGTTTTGCTTTTTTTATTTTATCAATATCTTTTTTAATTCATAAATTAAACAAATATAATGATTTGTCCGCACTAAAGCTATATTAATACAATCATTTTTGTATACATAAAAAATCATTTGGACTTGTTATTTTTTTATGAGCTTGGAAAGGAAATTAGATATCAAACTCGATAAACCTAACCATAAAATACGATACATTGAAAGTTTTTATTATAGCTTTGTATGTATGATATTTTGGTCGATTTCTTGAGTTGTCCGCACTAGAGTTTAATCTTACAAATTTTTACTTTGTAGCAAAGAAACTTGATTAAACGCATGATTTATTCATAAGTTGAGATTGAAAATATTATTAGAAGGCGGGCAGCTTCGTCATGCTCTCAATTCCTGTTACAAATAGAGCTTATTTTTCATCTACTTCTTTTAATTTTTTTTTTCTTCATTGAATTTAATCTTAACTGTGCTAATTTTATTATTGTTATAATTTAAGTGGATTTCATCGATTTCCATTATATCAGTATTTGGTTTTTAAAAATTTGTATACGAAATGTCATCGTCAATTTCCATCAAAATTGTTTCATGATTCGAATTCTTTTGTTTACAATACATTACCGTGATCTTTTTTTGTTCTGCCAATAAATGCATTTGTGAGTTTTTTTCTAATAGTTCTAGCTCGGTGAAATCTAAATTTAATAGTATTTAATTTAGACGTTGCTCATGACCAAAACTCCTCCTTATCATGTCCGGTGGATTATCGTAATTAATATTTGCATTATTATAATTTTGCAAAACTGGAAACATTCTTATTTGCTGCGTTCTAAAAATTCTTGATAAACGTAATCTCATTGGAGAAACATCATATTTTAAACAACATGAACCTAAATTATCAAGTATTGCAATAGCAAAAACAATTGCAAAAACGCCACAATCATAATTATCTGTTTGTGATTGTACTGTTTCGAATACTATGCTCAATTCTGATTTGTTTGGAAATAATCTGTTTATATAAATCTTATTCTTATCTGGTAGATATTTAAGATTTAAACTGTCATATATATGAATTACCTTATTATTATAATACACACAAATCCGGTGACACTTTTCCAAATTTTCGGAAAATAATAACTGTATAAATTCTCCATCAACATAATAAATCGGTACTGATTTAATATGTTGTGGTCTTTGAATTATTAAAGTTCATTGCATGTTGAATGAGGTGCACCATTTTGAAATATTATTAAATTCTAATACAGGAATATCAGTTAACATGAAAGCAATTCCACTATACAATCCCTGTCCTTTAACAATCAATTTATCTTTCTCAGTCAGATCCATTATTGAAAATTAAAATTCTTTTAAGAATTTTAATTTATTTTCATTGAACTTTTTCCAAAGATATTCACAAAATAATTGCTTTTATATTAACTAATTTAATTTACTGCCTTTTTACTTTAAAAGCTGAAATATAAAAGAAATTATGAAAAATGCTATGAATTAATTGTTATATGATAAATAAATAATAATAAAATTTGTAAAAATAATACAACGATAAAAAATGGTTATTTTCAGCAATTATACATTTATATATATATATATATATATATATATATACTAGGGGGGGTTCCCCCCTGCTCGCGCTGCTCGCCAACCCCCGTGCATATTTACATTAATGAAAATGTCAGTCACTAATGAAATTTGTACTGACAAAAATTATTAAAAAAATTAATATTAATTATATATTTGCTCAGACAGATTTCCACACCACCAAAAGAGGTACTGTCAATAATACCTTACAATTAATAATTTATAATATAAATTAAATAATAAAAAATGTATGGTATTACGGCGCGTTGGTTTTTTTTTTGTTTCATTTTAAATAATTATATAAAATCAATTATAATAATTTTAAGTTATTTTAAGACATGTTAAAATTAATTAAAATTATTCCTTTTTTTATATAATTATTTAAAATAAAACCATAGTTACCTTCGCCTATAGCCCTACACAACCATGAGTCTATATTCCTTTCTCCTTATACCATAGACTCTATTTACAATCCATCCTCCACCATCAGTATTATATATTTAAACAAAGTTTTAAAAGTCATTTTATAATTTGTACAATTTATCATATTATTGTTATATAACAATTTTCCAATTAATATTTATCTCTTTTAAATCTTTGTTTAAGTATGTGTATTAGAATAATTATTATAACTTGATATTTTTCAATTAAATATTATTGTAACATATCTTACAATAATATAGAACAGAAATTTTTTTTATTATAATTATTCTAAATTTAAAGTTTAATACCTGATTGAATTCTATGATTTTTAATATTATTATTATTAAAAGTTTTCCAATTATTTCTTATATTTGAATATTAATTATTATTTTTTTATAATATTTAGTATCTCTAATTTATATACTCGAAATTAATATATTTTCTTTTTTTTAAATATTAGTTTTATTCTAAGTATATATTTTACAATAAATTTCAATATTATTATGATAATCATAATATTATCAATTAATATATTTCATAAATAAAACGATAAAATTAAATAATATAATTTTTCATTATTTATTAATTATTTTAATTTTATTTTTAATATATCATAATTTTATTTTTAAGTCTTTTGGATGTATAAAATATATATCTATATTGTTTTTTAATATCATTGACTTTTTTGCTAGTATTAAAAAAGATATATTAAAATAATTTTTACAAAATTAATAGAATGTATTTTCATGTTTGTTTTTTTTTTAAATTATCAATTATTATTTATTTAATAATAAATAATTTCCAATATTATTCATTAATTAAAAAAATCAATATAATATCATACATAATGATATGAATTTTATTAATTTCTTTTTGTTTCATAAAATAATTTTTTATTTATTCTTTAAACATTTTATTATATTTAAATTCAATTAAAAATGTATAAGTTATAATAAGATTTTAATTGATTTTTTTTAACTTTTTATGCCATTATGATAATTATAATAATATTAATTCAATTAATTAGTAATCTATGCACTTCATGAATAAAATTGTAAAGTAAATATTTTATTAAATTTTATTTTTTTTAAAATATATCTTAATGCAATTAAGTCTTTTTGATGTATAAAATATATGTTAAATTACTGTTTTAATATATTTGATTAATTTTCTGTTATTATAAAAGATATATTTATTATTTTTATTGATTTATTACTTAAATATATTTTATATTATATTTTATAATATAAAATAAATTTTATTAGCAATACGTAATAAATATTTATAATATATTGTATTATGAGTTGTGATATAATATTCCATTATTAGATCACGTATTTCTAACTTATATTGAATAATTTTATTTGTCATATATTTATAATAATATGTTACGTTGTTCCAATTTTCAAAATGAAGTTTTTCATTTTCACCGATATAGTTATTAATTGCATTATTTAATCTAGATGAATCTGTATTTTCATTCAAATTTTCCATATATTCTTCGTACTGTTCTTGAAACCGTTCAAATTCGTTTATTCGGTTATTTAAATCATCTAATTCTTCTTGATGTTGTAAGTTTTCTACAACAATGTATTCATTTGAAACTGGATCCCATTCCATTTTATAATGATTCAATTATTATTAGTATTAATTAAATTGTACTTTAAATAACTTTGTTATTATTTTTTTTTATAAAATATTTGTTGTTTGTTTTTATTTTTTTTTTATTATTTTATATTTATTTTTTTATATAGAAAATTTAAAGTATGTTATTTTTTGTTTTATTATGTTATATCTGAAAAAAACAAATGTTTTATTAGTATGTAAGAAATATAAATATATTTTTAATATTAAAAAAATTAAAGTTTTTTTTTTGTCATTTCTCTAGTACTTCTTTCCATACTATATTGGTTGATTTATTTTTATTTTCTAATTCATTTTGAATATGTATTTTAGAAGGATTTTTACTTCTAGAAAGAGCAACATATAATTGTCCATGTGAAAATAAAGGTTTTTTTATGAATATTCCTACGTTTTCAAAACTTTGACCTTGTGATTTATTTATAGTTATAACAAAAGCTAATACAATAGGGAATTGTTTTCTATATAAAATAAATGGTAAAGACGATGATTCATTTGTGCTTAATGTAATACTTATATATGGTATAAAAACTTTATTGCCTTTATTTTCGCTTGAAATTACTTCAGCTTCTATATTGTATTTAAATGACCTCGTTATCTTTAATCGTGTTCCATTGCATAATCCATCTTTTATACTTAAATTTCTAATTAGCATTATTATGGCATTTATTTTTAAATTAAGTTCATGTGGAGGTAATCCTTCTCTTATATTATTTAACATTTCTATTGGATAATTTAAATGAATATTATCATCTGTTTGATCATCACCCTTATATGTTGCATAATCAATACTATAATATGTCATTGTTTCATTATTAATTAAATTCAATATTTTATTATTTAAAATATTTACATCTTCATTATGTGTATTTAAAATAACTTTTTTCCCAAATAATGTCATCTTAAATATTTTCACATAATAAAAAACATGCAAAAAATTTACGTAATTGTACTGGTAACATAACATGGCATGTTTTTTCAAAAATATAATAAATTTGTTTTTCGTGTTACATTAAATTCATTGCAAGAGCAGTTTCTTTATAAGTATTATAACTTACATTTTCGTAAGTTCGTAAATCTTTAAAAGATGTTGGACCTTTTACCCTGTTTAATATTCATTTAAAAAAAAACGTTCACTATCTTTTGGTGATACTACATTTAATCTAGTAATGGCTATATTTTTTCTAAGTTTTAATCTTTTAATCCAAGATTTAGTCTTACAATTAAAAATATAATATTGTGGGATATTAACATATTTAATTTTTTTAGCAGAATCATCTTTTTCATTCAATTTAAACCATGCTGTCAATGTTGTTCCGTATTTGTTTAATGCTGAATGTATATTATTTTCATCAAAAATTATTTTTTGTTGATTTTCTGAATGGATATTTAATCTTATTACTGTATGACTTCTACCGCATAGTAGAAATGCTTGTTATCTCCATGCGGCCTCCATTGGACTTAAATATCTTCCATCTATGTATTGAGTTATCTCATCATAAACATCATCTTTATTATTTTCTTCAATTTTATCGTGTTTTATTTTACAGTAAGCTTTATCTACATCTTTATAAATATAATCATAAATATATTTTATACTTTATATTGACATACAAAGTTCAGTATTGATATGAGCATTATATTTTGCTAACAGAAAACTGTTGTAAGGAACTACCATAGAATTATCAAATTGTATAATTTTTTTATTATTTTTTAAATTATACGTATGATTATCTAAAATATGATTTCTCCTTTTGTATTGTGGATATTTGTTTTCTTCAACTATTGTAATTTCATTAAATGATTTTGGGAATTTTTTTTTACATTTAGTTTTATTTTTTTCGTAACAAGGTTTATCTGTATGTGATGCATGTAACATGTGTTTAATTACTAATTTTTGTAAATATTTATTTTCTGATAAAGGTATTTCTGCTGAAATATATTTATCAATGTTTTCTGGAGTTAATATTTTATGAATATTAAAAGTGGTACCCTTCGCCGGTAGCCCTACATAACCACTTTTAAAATAATATAAATAAAAAAAATTTTTTCGCATTTCTTTAAATGTCAAAAGTAAAAATGTTATTGTAAGTTTTTTATTAATTAAAAAGATCAAAATTATAATAATTATTAATTCATTTATTTATAAAGAAGTAAAAATAAAAATTATATTGTTAATGTAAAATTTTATCTTTTAAACTCTTTATACAAGTAAATAAAGTTATATAATTTTTATTTTATTTATCTCTAATATTTTCAATATTTTAAGGAATATATTTTCATCCTTTTTCGTTTGTTTGTATTTAAACATTTATAATATAAATTATATAACAAATTATAAATTTTTTATATGAGAAGTGTGATATTAATTTTTTATTATTTAAATGAATAATTTAATTAAATTCAATTCTTTAAAAAACAATTTTGTATAAATTTATAATATATTTTTAATATATTTATTTTAAAATTATAACTATAATTATTATGGTTTTCTTACCTATTTTATTGTTTCTAATATATATTTAGATTAATCTAAAATAAAATAAATCATAATTAATTAATTTATAAAGAAATATTAAATTATAAGTATTTTAAATTTTAATTATATATTATTTTAAAATATAATATTAAAAAATAAACTTAATATTTAATTTTTCTTTATAAATAAAAAAAAACCCCAACGCGCCATTGACAATACCTCGTTAAACTGATAAAAAAAATAAAAACTTCTACTTAAGACTTTCACAAAATAAACTCAAGACATAAACAAGAAAACAAATTTAAGCTAACCTGGAAGAAGAATCTTTTAAACGTAGGAAATTTTTTAATAAGTTTTTCCGACCAAGACAATTAAGACAAAGTAAAATGTGCTTTACTTTTAGGCAAATACAGCTTGGACACAAAAAAAAGTAAGCTTAAATGTTGAAAGTAGAAGTTTCTTATTTTTTTTTGTCTCAGTATGGGTGGTGTGGAAAGTTGTCTAAGGAACGTAGGTATTAGTTGATGGTTAAAAAATAATTATATCAACAATCTATGATTTTGTTAACTATTATTAAATATATATTCCATTATATAGCCTGAAGCAAGTATTTCATAAATATAAAATTAAAAAACTTTTTTCTTAATGGTTTATAATGATTATGAATAGTGTATTATGGGCATGAGGGGTTATGAGGGGTGACTTGTGGAGCGAGGGGTGACTTGGGTAGCAGAGGGGTGACTGGGGTAGAGGGGGGAATCTGTTTTTTTTTTCTTTAAAGACATTTCAAGAGACATTTTTACGTTATTTTGAGGGGTGACTTTTGATTTTTTGAGGAGGAGATAAAAAAATGAGGAGTGGTAGTGATAGGGTAGTAGTGGGAAGGGTGATCGTAGTGGTATTGAGAATGAGTAACAAATACATTGGTAAAATAAGGTAAATTTAGCTAAATTATCTGAGAGGAGGGTGAGTGAAGTACGAAAGGTAGCAAAAGGAGTGACATTGGTAGTAGAGGGGTGACTTGGGTAGTAGATGGGTGTCTTTTTTTTTTCTTAAAAAAGATCATTTCTAGACAGATTTTTACGTTATTTTGAGAAGTAGATTGTGATGTTTTAAGAATATAAAAGAGGGGGAGGAATAATGAGGGGCAGAAGAGCAGGTTTTTTTTTCTATAACTATATAATATAGGGAGATATATATCTCCCTATATTATATAGTTAAAAAAAAAAAAAACCTCCTCAGCTGCCCCTCATTTTTCCTCCCCCTCTTTTTTATGCTTAAAACATCACAATCCACCCCTCAAAATAACGTAAAAATCTGTCTAGAAATGATCTTTTTGAGAAAAAAAGACACCCCTTTACTACCCAAGTCACCCCTCTGCTACCCAAGTCACCCCTTTTGCTACCCCTCGTACGTCACTCACCCCCCTCCCCCCTCAGATAATTTAGCTAAATTTACCTTATTTTATCGATTTATATTTGTTACTCGTTCTTTACACCACTACTATCACCCTTCCAATTACTACCCCTCCTCCTACCCCTTCTTCTACCCCTCATTTTTCCCCCTCCAAAAAAATTAAAAGTTCCCCCTCAAAATAACGTAAAAATGTCTCTAGAAATGTCTTTTTTAAAAAAAAAAAAAAAGATTCCCCCTCAACCACAGTCACCCCTCTCCTGCCCAAGTCCACCCCTCAGTCCACAAATCACCCCCTCACTAAACAAGTCACCCCTCTTGCTACCCCTCATATCCCTAATCACTATTCATAATCATTTAGTGTTTATTTTTATATCGTTAATTAAATATTTGAATTTTACCAATATTTTTTTAAAAAACCTTCTTGTTTGATGACTCTAATACTTTAGAGACCAAATTTGGTTATGAAAAATATTGGTATTTAATTATCTTAAATATATTGATTCTTTATTTTATTTTTACGTCAATTATTTATTTGAAATATAAACTATTAAGAAAAAAGTTTTTTAATAATATATTTATGAAATACTTGCTTAAGGCTATATAATGGAATATATATTTTAGATATTATAATAATTTATTTAGTTTTGCAACTTTCAATGCAAATGTCATTCAAAACCAAGGAAAAGCTATATATAATTTAAAAATTCAAGGACAAATTTGTCATACAGCACCTAATACGTTAATTTCTACTAACGACATTAAACCTACATGTGGACAGTTATACATTTACGATAATACAGTAGCAAATGAAAAACGATTAAAAACTAATGAAAAATTAACAAAGGAACATATGTTAATTTTAACAGAAATAATGAATGATAATCCCATGGCTAAAAATTACAAAAGCTTACATCAATTATCAAACATACAAAATATTCCAAATTATAAATTGTATTTTATGCGAAAAAATGATAAACAACAACATCGTTATAATAAGCCACTAACTTCTGAATGTGGTGCTATCATAGTATCTAATTCAGGAATTCCAGATAATTATGATCTTTGTGTATATCCGAAATTATCTTCTAAAGATGAAATTACTCATACTTATTTAAATAAATTATCTCATCACGTGGATCCAATGGTTTTTCCTTTAATGTTTCCAGCAGGAGATTTAGGTTGGAGTATAGGATATAAAAAAAAATGAAAATATTGAAAATAATGATTGTCTTACAATACTACAATATTATTTATATAGAATCCATTGGAGACCAAATTTAAAAAATTTCAACCCTATTTTATATTGTGGAAGATTAACACAACAATACATTATACATGCATATGTGATGGTTGAAAGTAATAGAATGAATTTTAGAAATAATCAAAAACAATTACGTATAGAATGTTATCAAGGTTTATTAGATCATGTAATGAACAGTTCTTCAAATGTTTCAACAAATTTTGAAAACAAAGAAAGAATTGGAAATCTTTTTATTTTACCCTCATCATATATTGGTAGTCCAAGATATATGCAGCAATATTATCAAGATTCCATGGCAATAATGAGAACAGTAGGAAAGCCAGACTTATTTATAACAATGACGTGTAATCCTAAATGGAAAGAATTAAAAGAAATTTTAAAAAATTTTCCAGAAGCAACAACTCCCAATGACATACCAAATATCACAGTAAGATTATTTTATATAAAATTTAAAATGTTATTGAATGATATTATAAAAAACGAAATTTTTGGTCCTGTCATAGCTTATGTATTTTCGATTGAATTTCAAAAAAGAGGGTTACCTCACGCGCATATTATTATAACATTACATCATAATCATAAAATATTAACTCCAGAAAATATTGATAAATATATTTCAGCAGAAATACCTTCATCAGAAAATAAATATTTACAAAAATTAGTAATTAAACACATGTTACATGCATCACATACAGATAAACCTTGTTACGAAAAAAATAAAACTAAATGTAAAAAAAAATTCCCAAAATCATTTAATGAAATTACAATAGTTGAAGAAAACAAATATCCACAATACAAAAGGAGAAATCATATTTTAGATAATCATACGTATAATTTAAAAAATAATAAAAAAATTATACAAGTTGATAATTCTATGGTAGTTCCTTACAACAGTTTTTTGTTAGCAAAATATAATGCTCATATCAATACCGAACTTTGTATGTCAATACAAAGTATAAAATATATTTATGATTATATTTATAAAGGTGTAGATAAAGCTTACTGTAAAATAAAACAAGATAAAAATGAAGAAAATAATAATGATGATATTTATGATGAAATAACTCAATACATAGATGGAAGATATTTAAGTCCAATGGAGGCTGCATGGAGATTACAAGCATTTCCTCTATGCGGTAGAAGTCATACAGTAATAAGATTAAATATCCATACAGAAAATCAACAAAAAATAATTTTTGATGAAAATAATATACATTCAGCATTAAACAAATGCGAAACAACATTGACTGCATGGTTTAAATTGAATAAAAAAGATGATTTTGCTAAAAAAATTAAATATGTTAATATTCCACAATATTATATTTTTAATTCTAAGACTAAATCTTGGATTAAAAGATCACAACTTAGAAAAAATATAGCAATTGGTAGATTAAATGTAGTATCACCAAAAGATAGTGAACGTTTTTTTTTTAAATGAATATTAAACAGGGTAAAAGGTCCAACATCTTTTAAAGATTTACGAACTTACGAAAATGTAAGTTATAATACTTATAAAGAAACTGCTCTTGCAATGAATTTAATGTAACACGAAAAACAAATTTATTATATTTTTGAAAAAACATGCCAAGTTATGTTACCAGTACAATTACGTAAATTTTTTGCATGTTTTTTACTATGTGAAAATATTCAAGGTAACATTATTTGGGAAAAATATAAAAAATTTTTTATTGAAGATTTTGAAGAAAATAAAGAAAATAAAGCTTTATCCCATATTAATCAAATATTAAATTCAGAACAAATGTCATGTGAAAATTTTGGTTTACCTAAACCAAATGAAAACTATAACGAGGAAAACGAAGAAATTAATGACGAAATTATAATTTTTAGCAAAAAAAAATTTGATAAAATGTATAAACAATTGAATGACGATCAAAAACATATTTTTGAACAAATAATAAATAATAATCATAAAATTTTTTTCATAGATGGACCAGGAGGTTCTGGAAAAACATTTTTATATAAAACATTAATATATTATTTTATAACAATAAAAAAAAAATTCTTATCAATGGCTTGGACAGGTATTGCTTCAATTTTACTACCATAAGGTTTAACCAGTCACCGAACTTTTAGATTACCATTAGACTTAAACAATATTGAAAGTGCATTTTTAAAATTTGATTCAGATAAGAAAAAATTAAGAGAAGCAAATGTAATTATATGGGACGAAGCATCAATGATTCCTAAAAAAATTTAGAAATAGTCAACAAAACATTAAAAGATGTCTGTAATAATAATGAAATTTTTGGAGGAAAAATTATTATTTTAGGTGGAGATTTTCGTCAAATTTTACCTGTATTAAAAAATGGAAATAAAAATACAATTATAGAACAAACTATAAAATATTCAATCCTATGGCCCATGTTTCATATTTTTAAATTAAAAAAAAATATAAGATCTAATGATGAAAATTTTTCATCATTTTTATTAGATATCGGGGAAGGAAAAGTTGATACATTTATTATACCAGAAAAATGGAAAACTAATAATGTTTGCAATAAAATTTATCAAAAAATTAACAATAATTATAGTTTTTCGAAAAATGTTATTTTAAGTACACATAATGAAGATGTGAATATTTTAAATAATAAAATACTGAATTTAATTAATAATGAAACAATGACATATTATAGTATTGATTATGCAACATATAAGGGTGTTGATCAAACAGATGATAATATTCATTTAAATTATCCAATAGAAATGTTAAATAATATAAGAGAAGGATTACCTCCACATGAACTTAATTTAAAAATAAATGCCATAATAATGCTAATTAGAAATTTAAGTATAAAAGATGGATTATGCAATGGAACACGATTAAAGATAACGAGATTATTTAAATACAATAAAGAAGCTGAAGTAATTACAGGCAAAAATAAAGGAAATAAAGTTTTTATACCGCGTATAACATTAAGCACAAATGAATCATCGTCTTTACCATTTATTTTATATAGAAAACAATTCCCTATTGTATTAGCTTTTGTTATAACTATAAATAAATCACAAGGTCAAAGTTTTGAAAACGTAGGAATATTCATAAAAAAACCTTTATTTTCACATGGACAATTATATGTTGCTCTTTCTAGAAGTAAAAATGCTTCTAAAATACATATTCAAAATGAATTAGAAAATAAAAATGAATTAACCAATATAGTATGGAAAGAAGTACTAGAAAAATAATAAAAAAAAACTTTAATTTTTTTAATATTAAAAATATATTTATATTTCTTACATACTAATAAAACCTTTGTTTTTTCAGATATAACATAATAAAACAAAAAATAAAAACATACTTTAAATTTTCTATATAAAAAAATTAATTTAAAATAATAAAAAAGAAAATAAAAACAAACTTCAAATATTTTATGAAAAAAATAATAACAAAGTTATTTAAAATATAATTTAGTAATACTAATAATAATCGAATTATAAAATGGAATGGGATCCAGTTTCAAATGAATACATTGTTGTAGAAAACTTACAACATCAAGAAGAATTAGATGATTTAAAGCACCAAATAAACGAATTTGAACGGTTTCAAGAGCAGTACGAAGAATACATGGAAAATTTGAATGAAAATACAGATTTATCTATATTAAATAATGCAATTAATAACTATATCGGTATTGAAAATGAAAAACTTCATTTTGAAAATTGGAACAATGTAATATATTATTATAAATATATGACAAATAAAATCATTAAATCTAAGTTAGAAATACATGATCCAATAATGGAATATTATATCACAACTCATAATACAATATATTATAAATATTTATTACGTATTGCTAATATAATTTTTTTTATATTATAAAATATAATATAAAATATATTTAAGTAATAAATTAATAAAAATAATAAATATTGTTGAAAGTGATGCTTTTGTATTTGGTATTTCCCGCGAACGTGTGCATGAATGTAATGTATATGTAGTTACCGACATATGATAATGAATGCATGCTTAGCGCTACTGCGTTAGCGCGTGAACACTTCTTCTTATACCGTCTGCACGTGAAGGATCACGTCGCTCCAACTCACTGTACAATAAAGTTTTATTAATCCACGTTTTTCTTATAAAATACACATCCATCACCTTATTTCCACCACAAAAGCCAATAAATATATCTTTTATAAAAACCAAAAATTAATTAAATACATTAAAACAGTAATTTAAAATATATTTCATACATCAAAAAGACTTAATTGCATTAAAATATATTTAAAAAAAAATAAATCAAATTTAATAAAATACTCACTTTATAATTTTATTTATAACATACATGAATTAGTAATTAATTGTATTAATATTATTGTAATTATGATACAGGCATTAAACGTTAAATAAATCAAATAAAATCCTATTATAACTTAAACATTTATAATTGAATTTAAATATAATAAAATGTTTAAAGGATAAATAAAAAATTATTTTATAAAACAAAAAAAAATTAATAAAATTCATATCATTATGTATTATATTATATTGATTTTTTTAATTAATAAATAATATTAAAAATTATTTATTAATAAATAAATAATCGATAATTTAAAAAAAAAAACAAACATGAAAATACATTCTATTAATTTTGTAAGAATTATTTTAATATATCTTTTTTAATACTAGCAAAAAAGTCAAGGATATTGAAAAAAAATAGAGATATATATTTTATACATCCAAAAGACTTAAAAATAAAATTAAGATATATTAAAAATAAAATTAAAATAATTAATAAATAAGGAAAAATTATATTATTTAATTTTATCGTTTTATTTATGAAATATATTAATTAATAATATTATAATTATCATAATGATATTGAAATTTATTGTATAATATATACTTTGAATAAAACTAATATTTAAAAAAAAGAAAATATATTAATTTCAAGTATAAAAATTAAAGATACTAGATGTTATAAAAAAAAAATAATAATAATTAATATTCAAATATAAGAAATAATTATAAAATTTTTAATAATAATAATATTAAAAAACATAGAATTCAATAAAGTATTAAATTTTAAATTTAGAATAATTATAATAAAAAAAATTTCGGTTCTATATTATTGTAAGACATGTTACAATAATATTTAATTGGAAAATATCAAGTTATAATAATTATTCTAATAAACATACTTAAACAAAGATTTAAAAGAGATAAATATTAATTGAACAATTGTTATATAACAACAATTGTACAAATAATAAAATGATTTTAAAACTTTGTTTAAATATGTAAAACTGTAGGTGGAGGATGGATTGTAAATAGAGTCTATGGTATAAGGAGGAAGGAATATAGACTCTCATGGTTGTGTAGGGCTACAGGCGAAGGTAACCATGGTTTTATTTTGAATAATTTTATAAAAAAAAATGAATAATTCTAATTAATTTTAACATGTCTTAAAATAACTTAAAATTATTATAATTGATTTTATATAATTATTAAAAATAAAACAAAAAAAAACCAACGCGCCGTAATACCATACATTTTTTATTTAATTTATATTATAAACTATTAATTGTAAGGTATTATTGACAGTACCTCTTCGGGTGGTGTGGAAATCTGTCTGAGCAAATATATAATTAATATAAATTTTATAAATAATTTTTGTCAGTACAAATTTCATTACTGGCTGACATATTGTAAATATAAACGGGGGTTGGCGAGCAGCGCGAGCAGGGGGAACCCCCCCTAGTATGTATATATATATATATATATATATGTGTGGGACATTCCGCACAAACTGGAAAAATCGCTGAAACTCTGAGAATATATTCTGTTTGTTACCCAAAATGTGTAAAAAAATTTTCAAGGATTTAGATCGGAAGAATCAAGAGCCATAGATCCTTAAAATTTGGAAATTTTTCAAAATTTTTGGAAAAGTACCAACTTTATGATTTTTTTCTGGATATCCTGATGTTTTATAGAGAAATTTATAAGAATACTTCTTGTTGTAAATGAAGAGGAGAGTTAGCATGATTTTTTACAGACCTAAAAAACGAAGTTTTCCATTGGTTCTTACATGGTAATTGGAATTACTCATTGTTTGCCACTTCAGAAATTGCTTTTCGAGGGCTTACTTTCTTCTATTTTTATTAACTTCAGAATAAATTTTCGGTTGTGTAAGAATGAGCCACCAATAAGGAGTTATGACAGTTTGAAATATATATTTTAATGTATCATTTATTTTTTATATTGAATATAAATGTATATTTTAATCTATGATTAATTTTTATATCGAAAATAAATTATACATGAAAATATATATTTTAAACTGTCATAATTCCTTATTGTTGGGTCTGACTTACATGATAAAAAATTCATTTTAAAGTTCATGTAAAATAGAAAAAAATAAGCTCGCGAAAAGAAATTTCTGAAGTGGCGAACCATGAGTAATTTCAATTACCATGTAATACATACAAGAACCAATAGAAAACTTCAAAATTCAGGTTCTGTAAAGAATCATGCTTACTCTGCTCTTCATTTACAACAAGAAATATTCTTATGAATCTCTCTCTAAAATATCAAGATTTTCAGGAAAAAAAAATTAAGTTTTGACTTTTCTAAAAATTTTGAAAAATTTTCAAATTTTAAGGATCTATAGCTCTTGATCCTTCTAATCTAAATCCTTGGAAATTTATTTACATCTGTCGGATAACAAAAAGAATATATTCTTAGAGTTTCAGAGATTTTTATTTTTTTGCTCTTCCAGTTGGTAAGAAATATCCCACATATATATATATATATATATATTTATGTATTCATTGAAAAAAGTTTGTTGTAAAAAGAACTAAAATGAAAATTATTTTGAGATATTTCTAATAATTGTATTCTTTGATTTATTTACAGTTATTTACGGATATTTGCAGTATCTACATTTAAAAAATGTATAAATGATAATAAAAAATCATTATTCATCTCCAGCCTAACGCTTTTTCATTATTATTTACAGTTTTCAATATTTTCTTTTAATCATTTGTTTATTCACAGTATTATTCTACTTTAAAAAAATAATTTTCATACAAGGTGATGAAATATTCAACCATAAGATAATATATATATATATATATATATGTTGCATATCACAAGAACATTTACACATCAAAACTAATTCTCTAATGTAAAGAATAAAAAATTAAATTAATAGAACTTTCAAATTTTGATATGGGAATACTTTTTATAAATAACTTTTTAATAACTTTGAAAAATGATAAATTTTTTAAATAACTTGTGGTATTGAATGCTAATTAAATTTCGTTTTAACATGAAGATAATTATTCAAGTTGGAAATGTATTTTGTCACGGTATTTTACCATGTTTGAATCTTGCGCGCTTAGGTATTAAAATAGAATAAACGCTCGGTCATATATCTCGTCTAAGACGAGTAAAGAAGTGCGTATCTTGACGACCGGCACGCGAGCGAGAAGCAAGCCGGCCGCGAGGCGCTTCAGAGAGTTTCCGGCTACCGTTGCGTTAGCACGAAACCTAAGCCGCGCTGTGCTTATTAAACAATTTCGCCACGTGGTCGTATAATACGGTAGACTAAGTTCGCAACTGATAGCTCGAAACGTTGTCTTAAATAAAAGTCGTTAATTTATATCGACTAGCGTATTATATTATATTGGCTAATTGCAACTCTCAGAAATTCTTTCTGTAGAGTTTTGCTTGACCGCTTTTCGCGCGTCTTAGCGGTCAGCCATTAAGTGCCAACAAATACGTTGATCGGCGTGCATAGGATTCCACCGATCTACGTCCAGGCAACCACGTTGGCAGAGCTCAGCGGAATTCAAGGATCGGGAAGAGACGTCTTCCACCGACCCAGTCTAGAGCATCTACGTATTGGTTACGTACAGGGGAGAAGCTTCGATAACGGGCGAGCGGCATCTATGTGCACGTAGGTAATTAGTGTAAGCTGGCCAGTGCGTTATTGTAAGTATAATTATACTGTGCGATATCCAAGTGTCTCTTCCTCGAGAGATACTTGTTCGGGCATATTGTATCATCGGTGATATAACCGATCAGCGTCATAAGCGAGTGTCATTTAGTTCGCGACGCGCCCTCCCTTTGCTCACTCTCTCATTAGACGCGTAAACTACTTTTCTTATATTACTCAATTTCATTTCCGTTTAACTCATACTTCATCTTTATTATATTCATATTTTTCTTGTAATAAATTAATTCTATTTTCTATTAAAAAGTGCTTTCAATTAATTTATATTGCCTGATTATATTAAACATAAAATATATATTTCCCGTTGCTTACTCCGACGCCTCCGCGGTCCTTGTGAGCAGTTATAAATTATTTAATTACGTCATATCATATATTTTAATATAACGTATTTTGGAACCTGCCTCACGAAGGAAAACTGCGCTACCGGCAACGCGTCTCTCGATCAGGTAAGAGAGAGAGAGAGAGACGCGCAGCGACGAGTTGATAGAAAAATCTTCCGTCGCACATCAATCTAACATACTAACTAGCTTTGCCGGAATCTGTTGTTAGTTTATCATACTCGATATAAATTCTAGCAGCTCCGTGTTCTGACCAAATTATTTAGTCTTTATAAAAAGTAAATTGGAATTAATAAAAATCTAATTTCTTTTGTAACGAGTAGTAAATTACCGTTACAATTTAATGAAATAATATAACTATTTATAAGTTATCACTTAAGGAGGTACCTTCGTCCACCACTCGAGTCAAATTTTCAATATGCTTATTTGATTAAAAGTTATTAGATATCTCCCCTCCCCAAGAATATATGTTTTGTATGGTGATTTTCACATACTCGATAGAATTAGCATTAATATAAAAAAAAAGAAATAATTTTTATTTAAAACTAAAAAATTAAAATTAATTTTTTAACAAATCATTTACATGCTCTTTTTACGAAATTTGAAAATTTGAGGTTATGGTGTTTTTTTGCCACTATCCGCTATGTACGATAAAAGTAACTAGATTCGTACATAAATGAATAATTTATTCATTTATATTTCCGTGTAAGAGTAATGAAAGTTCCTAAAAATTATTTTATACGTTGCCAGTAATATTATGTTTATCCTCAAAAAATTTCACTTAATTCTGTTTTTTTATTTTAAGATCAACTACAATATTAACGTTTCCCCATAAGAACCAATGTTATATAATTATTCTAATTTCTCATTAACGAGATAACGAATCTTCATGAAATTTTATATGTGCATTTTAGACATAAAAACAAACAATTTTGCATAGTTTCGACCAAATCTGTTTTGTCATACTAAAGCGAAGGTTCCTCCTTAATAATAATTTTTTAAACTTTTTATTCATAGTTTAAAATAATATTAAATATATAATTATCATTTTAAGAGTTTTTATAAAATATTATGTAAATTTTATAAGTATATATTATTTAAGGAGATGTAAAATAGACAGTACACTTGCGTTGATAAATATTGACTATATTTCCATTGTATTTCAAAATTTTGAATAAAGAGATGCATTAACATATAATATGTATAACGAAGATTATTCAGTTAAATTTTTAAATAAATCTATTCATTAGTTATTAAGGAGTTTAGGTTTCAATATTATTTACTAATATTTTTCTATTTGGAATTAGAAATCTAAATATCTTGAAAACTAATGATTAGAATAATTTGAAAATTTAAATAAATAATCATCATGGTATCTACTACACTTTGAAAAATTTTCTGGTAACTATACCAGTTTTCTGTAAATAATTACATGTTTTAGCGATGTGAAGTTACATTTTTATGTAACTTTACATCGCTGAGCGTAGGTCCTACTATGATCGCGGTATTTTCCCCGTGCTTAGCAGTGTAATGTTACAGTCAATATCAACATGGCTGTCCGGTAAAAATACATGACATACGTGAACTTTCGCGATGATAGAAACACATTTCAAACACAATAAGAAATATTTTATCCTTATTAATTAATGTTTAACATAAAGTTATTAAATAATCTTTTCAAATTTCATAGTGCCATGAGTAATAAACGTTCAACGTATATTTTTTATTAAATTATATCGAATGTAGGTTAGAAACGATGGATTATGTAATTTTACCAGTTTTCATGTGTAGTTAACACGCTCAGCAAGGGTCCCGATATTTACCATGCTCAGCGATGTAAAGTTCCGAAAAATTTTTTACTGTGTACGAGTTAATACCAACGAATATAGACGCTTATCGAAGAGTACTTCTGGGTTAACTTTGGCGGCCAAGCTTTTGGAGGACACTTTAACATTACGTGTATATCTATATATATGAAAACATCAGCATATATAGATATAGAAATACATGTCAGTTTAGTGGCGCCACCACGTGGCTGGAGGACATAAGCTTTAGATTTTGAGCCCCTGTCCGCCCATTTAAAGTACGCTTCTATAAGCGTCCATCTTCGTTGTTAATACATTCCTTTTATGGAAATTCAGAAATCGAATGGAAAGACATCAGTTAAATATGACAGTTAATTTTTATATCTTCTCATAGTGAAATATAATCAAACTTTGGCAACAAATTCAACATAATAAAATAATTGCACTTTCAATGATCATATTTACTACAAATTTTAGAGTGATATTACAGAATATTATTTTTTTTCCGCATTTATAATAACTGTTTCGCAAACAATAAGTAAATTTTCTTTTAAAATGTTTACTTTTTTAGGGAAAGTTTCACTTCTATCTAGACAGTTCATAAATATAAATTCATAATTATAGACATAATAAGAAAAAATTATTCATATTTCATATATTTTTCTATCTAAATAATTGACTGTTAAAGAAAATTTAATATCAAATAAATAATTTTTTTAAAGTGTATTTCATAAAAATTATGTTCAAAAGATATTTAAAAAAAATATTTTTATATCACGTAATGATAATTTTTCAAATGAGGTTATTTGATGTATTTTAAAAATTAATATGTTTCTCTTATCAAAAATATTATTGCTTTAATGAAATGAATTTTAATATATTTAATTGTTAATAATTTTTATATAAATGACAATTCATTTAAATACAAACACATGTACAAATAAAAATGTAATTGAGGTAAATATAATTTTAATATATTAAAATGTAATTTTAATATATTTAATCGTTAACAGTTTTTATATAAATGACAAATTATTTAAATACTAACACGTGTACAAATGAAAATGTAATTAAGGTTAAATGTATGTTATTTATAAAAAATTATTAACAAGTAAATTTTTGAATAATATATTTTCATGAAAACTAATTTAAATACTTTATTTTCTGAATGATAACTGAATAAAATTTTAATTTAATAAATTTAGTCATACAATTATAAATATATAATATTTATATAACTGTTCATCAAATAAAATTATTATTTTTTGAATATATATATTAAAATAATTATTACAATAGATTGTAGTTAAATGAAAATGTTTATTTTAATAATTATAGCGTTGAAATTTACTTCGATGAAAATGTTATTTGATTGACATTTACAGTATTATTTTAACTATATTTGAAAGGTTACTTGTCATCAATGAAAAAATATTAAATTATTTAAATTAATAATTTATTAATATCAAGAATTTTCTAAAAATTATAATATTTACGATATGCAAACCTTACTTGTGATACATACACTTTGTAATATTTGTATCTCATTAAAATTTTATATTAGATGCAAAAAGGATTGTTAAGTAATTGCAAATAGTTATTTTATTATTCTGAAATATTCAAATTTAAAATTAACCAAAAATGTGTATTTTAATCTTATGGTTTTTTAATTTAAATTTCGTATTTCATATATATAAAATACATTTGTGAAGATATTTTTATTAGAAATAAACACAGAATTTTTTTAAGCATGTTTTACGTAAAAATTAATTTCATAATTCAAATTCATGGTCATATATTAAGGTCTGGAAATTGTAGTTGTTACTCAGTTCCCAGTTCTCAGTTTATTTATATCAAATATCGTACTATCTTTGTTTTTCTTATGAAAGTAGATTGAGAAATAGTCACTTGATGAAATAAATTATACGCTTTTTTACTTTAAGCACATGTGTACATATATTTTTATATTATGTTTCATCAAATTATTTTTAATTTTATTTAGTACTCAAAATTAACTCAAATTAATTAATTCTTATTTACTTAAATGCTTATTTACTTATTTATTAGTCGTTTTTACATAATAATATAATAAAAGAAAATTCAACCGAGCGACGATAGGAGCGAAAAACTTTAATATAATTAATACCTATTAACGTAAAACCCATTAAATTGTGTAATAGTTTTCAACAGTTGATAAATATAATGTAAATCATATAATATATATATATATCAATTTTAAATTACTAATAATTAATTTAAAACTCTAAAGTAACTATTTTAAAACGTTATATGGAAGATAAACACGTATTGTTTTATTCCTTAGATATCACGAATTAAAATATTAATTATTAGTAATTTTAAAGTGTTATATATTATGTAAATAATTCTATATTTAATAATTTTTAATTTTAGTAACAGGAAAAGCCGCCCGAAAAGAGATTAATAATCACATTTTCTGCGAGATATTGCCCTTGAATGGAGTAGGTGAAATATCAGTCTTAGTTCCAAAAAAAGACACTTAGCATCGCAAATTTACGCTCTTACTTCATAATATAATAGTACCAACATTGGTCCCTAAAATTCAAGCTATAGTACTACTTGAAATTATATCGCCACTCTTTTTTTAAGTACCTTAGTACATAAATTAGATATACTTGATTTAGAACCTATTTTAACAATACTTTCCTTCCTCCGTGCAGTTGTTAGTTCTAGTAAACGTCAAATATCGTTTTCGATTATTTCATGGTTCGTGATTGAAACACGTGATTAAAAAGAATGAATTCCTATTTTATTTTTTCATTGATCCTAATGCAATTTAGTAGAACAAATTCTTAATTCATCATGATATAATTTGTATTCAAACAATTTTTATGCACATTGTAACTTTAATTAATCTCTTTTATAAAAATATAAAAATTTAATTTTGTACGAAATTACAATATCAAAATTCATAAGTTGAAGCAATTCTATTTTATATTAAAATTGGCTAATTTATACATAATAATATAATATATGAAAATTCAACCGAGCGACGTTAGGAGCGAGGTATTTTTTTCTAGTAAAGTATTATCGAGAAAACGTATTTTTCCATTTTTTATCATTGTACATTAATTAAAATATTATTTAGGTTATATAATTTTGTTACTTTTTAATTTTTTCAACTACCAAAAATAGATATTTTATAAAGTTTTAAGAGTCAATCCAGCCTCTCTTCTGAAATATTTTAAGATTATTTCTTTTAAGTTCGTTAGCCTACACGGAAAAACTTTTGCATATGAAATTCGCTCAAATGTTGTATGTGAATTCAATTTTATTATTACTGAAATAATTTTAATATCCTTCTTAAAAAAAGATTATACTCAAATTGAGATGATATTTTCCTTAGCAGAAATGAAATTGGGAACGAGTCTTATATGCGCTCGATAGACTCTCAAGTATGTACGTTGACTAAGTTTGAAACGTGATGAATAGATTTTATATCCAGAGTTGATCGGGTTTTAACTTCAACTTGAACTGTAAAAGCTAAACAAAAGAACTGAAAAGAGTTTGACATCAGACTTGCTATATTTTTAGTTGCTGAATCGAGGATTAATTGAGAACTAAAAAAACTGTTTGTGAATATAAAACTAATTTTGTATTTAATTCGTGTTTTTAATAGAATTCGAAACTGATTTTGGTGCGTGTATAATCCACAAATATTTTCATTCCTAAATTATTTACATTTTAAAGATTATTGATGTAAACATGTCATCTATTTAGATCATAAAACATTTGCAAGTATGTACGTGAACTATATTCGGAACAAATGAACCGCCGTCATATTCAGACTTGATTGGGTTTTAGCTTCAACTCGAAATGAAAAAGTTTAGTTAAATAATTAAACAACGTTCATCATCAAACTTGTTTAAAATTTTTAAAATCTATTAAGAGCAGGTCGTATATCTCTGTCCTTTTCTAACCAAAAAATTTTTTTTCAGTGTAGCAATTGTTCTATCAAGCAGTATCAATAAGGTTTATTTACGTGGGTGGCGCTGTGACAAAATCATCGCGTTCTAACCATACTACCTCACGATCTGAAGTACTTTACTATAAATATTCAACACACTAAAAGACTGTGAATTCTGAGTGATTTACTTTGAGTTTTAAGATAACATAGTATCGAAATTTTATATGGTACAAAGGCATATTAAGAGCAGGTCGTATATCTCTATCCTTTTCTAACAAAAAAATTCATTTTTCTGCAAACCCTAATAATTGTAGCAAAAAATAAAGAGAAAGCCCCATCTCCTATAATAACAAACAATATTTTCTTTTATGAGAAAAAATTATTTTTATCGCTTCGTTTTTAAGAAAACTTTGAAAAACTGAATTGACTATCCTAACCTCTATTTTCTAAGTTTTTCAAGGTTTCCTTCAAAACGAATCAATAAAAATAATTTTTTCTCATAAAGAAAATATTGCTTTTTATGATACAAAATGGGGCTATCTCCTTATTTTTTGCTACAATCATTAGTTTTTGTAAAAAAATCAATTCTTTGATTAGAAAAGGACATGTATACTCGACCTTCTCTTAAATAACAAAAATTATTATTATTACTGTAAAATTACAATTTTTTAGAAAAACAAATCTGATTAGAATAAACTATATATGACATCGAAAACTTAAAAATTATTGTTAACTAATTTTAATATTAAAATCTAATTATTTTAAATAACCGGGGGGGGGCAGATGAGCATGTATCATTTCACCCCACTTCACGCGAATTTCTAAATATCCACATGGATTTCACAAAACCTTTTTTTTTAAATCCACGAGAAGTACATAAAATTAACACAGATTTTATAAAATCCATGCGGGTTCCTTGAAAGTCCACATAGATTTTATGTAATCCATATGGATTCTTTAACAGTCCACGAGGGCTTTATAAAATCAACATGGCTTTCATAAAATCCACATGGACTTTTTACGTGGAAATCCACGTGGGTGATCCGCGTGGATTCCTATGCAAATCCACATGGAATCCATGTAAGACCCACGTAGATTCCCACATGGGTAATCCACGTGGACCCTACTGAAAAAATCCACCTGGATTTCCACGTGGATTACCCATGTGGGAATCTACGTGGGTCTTACATGGATTCCATGTGGATTTGCATAGGAATCCACGCGGATCACCCACGTGGATTTCCACGTAAAAAATCCATGAGGATTTTATGAAAGCCATGTGGATTTTATGAAAGCCATGTTGAACCCGCATGGATTTTATAAAATCTGTGTTAATTTTATGTACTTCTCGTAGATTTAAAAAAATCCATATGGGTTTTGTGAAATCCATGTGGATATTTAGAAATTCATGTGGATATTATTAAATTCATGTGGATTTTTAGGTAATCTACGTAGATTTTTTACTTGGATATCCACGTGGATTTAAATAAAAATCTGTGTTAATTTTATGTACTCCTCGTAGATTTTTAAAAAATCCATATGGATTCGGAAAATCCATGCGGATATTCAAAAATCCATGTGGATATTCAGAAATCTATGTGGATATTTAGAAATCCATGTGGATATTTAGAAATCCATGTGGATTTTTAGAAATCCATGTGGATTTTTAGATTTACATGTGGATTTTTAGAAATCCATGTGGATTTTTGGAAATCCATGTGGATTTTTAGGTAATCTACGTAGATTTTTTACTTGGATATCTACGTGGATTCAAATGAAAATCTACGTGGAAATCCACATGGATATTTTGAATAGGAAATAACTCAATATTTATTTCGCATTCAAAGTAAAAACGAAAAACGAGGTAAACCTCGTAGTTTAAACTCTTTGAAGATCAAAGAGCTTCTACACGGAGAAAAAAAAACCAGTTATTATACCGTGAAAAATGTTTAGGTTATATTTGTATGGATTCTTACTCTTATAATACGATAAATTCAAGCTTATTTAACTTAAAATATTAACACGTTATATTTCTGTTTCCGACATAGCATCATCCCTAGCGTTTCAAGTTATTTCCTGTGGGCTCACGGTAAAATCCCGTGGAAACGTAGGAAATCTAAGGTGAAACAGCGCTATTTTCCCTTGGACACTACTCACGTTCTCAAAACGTGAATTCGTAGTAAAAGTAACTTAGGTCCGCGTTAAAATTTCCTGAAAGAAGTTCAAGTTATTATCGCGTAAATATTTCAGTTAATATCACTAGATTTTTCGCTCCGTGTACGAACTAACTAAGAGTATTCTGGCCTTATATATCTGCGTCTTTTTGATTTGTATCAGGGATCACAAAACTTAGAAAAACGCCACCTATCGATTCAAAATAGAATCGATGTAATCAATCATCAATTTGACAGTAAGTCACAAGGTAGCGTTTCTCTAAGTTTTGTGATCTATCATATGAATTTCTAAGTCGCAGATATATAAGACCAGAATACTCTCAGTTGAATCATAGAAGCTCTCTGATCTTCAAAGAGCTGAAAGTACGAGTTTTACCTCGTTTTTGGTTTTTACTTTGAATGCGAAATAAATATCGAGTTATTTCCTATTTGAAACGTTTATGTGGATTTCCACGTGGATTTTCATTTTAATCCACGTGGATATCCAAGTAAAAAATCTACGTATATTACCTAAAAATCTACATGGATTTCACAAAATTCATATGGATTTCTTTAAAATCTACGAGGAGTACATAAAATAATCACAGATTTTATAAAATCTATGTGGGTTCCTTGAAAATCCACATAGATTCCATAAAATCCATATGAATTCTTCAACAGTCCACAAGGGTTTTATAAAATCAACATAGCTTTCATAAAATCCACATGGATTTTTTTACGTGAAAATCCACGTGCGTAATCCACGTGGATTTCTATGCGAATCCACATGGAATCCATGTGAAATCCACATGGATTTCCACATGGGTAATCCACGTGGAAATCCACGTGAATTTTTTCAACAGGGATAATAATAATTTTTGTTATTTAATAGATTTTAAAAATTTTAAACAAGTGTGATGATCAACGTTCTTTAAGAGGAGGTCACGTATCTCTGTCTTTTTCTAATTAAAGAATTGAGTTTTTTACAGAAACTAATAACTTTAGCAAAAAATTAAGAGAAAGCCGCATCTTGTATTAAAAAAAGCAATATTTTCTTTGATAAGAAAAAATTAATTTTATTGCTTCGTTCTCAAGAAAACCTTGAAAAACAAAATTGTCCACCCTAACCTCTATGATTTAAGTTTTTCAAGGTTTTCTTGAGAACGAAGCAATAAAATTAATTTTTTCTTATCAAAGAAAATATTGCTTTTTTTAATACAAGATGCGACTTTCTCTTCATTTTTTGATAAAGTTATTAGTTTTTTTGAAAAAATCATTTCTTTGATTAGAAAAGGACAGAGATACGTGACCTCCTCTTAATTATTTAATTAAACTTCTCTGGTAGAAACGTTAAGCATATATTCAGTTTATAATACCGGCGGTCGTGATCTTATGCAGATCGATATCGCAATAAACCCTAACACCGGTTCATCAATCATCCCGATGGTATCGGGAGGATATCGTCAACCTTCTAATTATATTTTATCTATAATATATAATAAATAATAATTAAGGAAATGTAATACCCTGAATGGAAAAAGAAACGAATAATATAATAAATTTTATTATTTACATAATAAATTTTACTATGCATATTATAAATTTTACTTCTTCAAATAATAATATCGAGTCGATGATCTGTAAATTTAATCATAACCTCAAAGTTTTCGACCAAATTGAAAGTAATTCTGTAACATATATAGACAATCCGAAAATTCATTGACAGCATGTCTTCATGGCCCAGTCAGTAACGTTCACGCTTAGCTTGCACGAGGTATCTGGTTCGATTCCACTTCACGCAAGATTTTTTTCAATGATAATTTATTTTCAAAATATAAAATTAATAAAAAAATATAATTGTAAATGGTTAAATAACAAATTTCGGGTGCAAAAAAAAATATCAAAAAAAGGTTTTAATAAATTGATTTTAGGGTTATGTTCTTCATCTAATATATGAAATTGTAATTAATGTCTTCAATATTTTATCGCGTGTACATCGGTTATTTATCGCGACTGCGTCACGACGAGATATCGCTAGCCGTTAATTTACTGAGCATATTTTTATCCTTAATTTTCTACCAGGGTTTTTCATTTCGAGTTGAAGCTAAAACCCAATCAAGTCTGAATATGATAGCGGCTTATTTGTTCCGAATATCGTTCACGTACATACTTACAAATGTTTTATAATCCAAATAGATGTTATATTTACATCAATTATCTTGAGGATGAAAATAAGTCATCGATGAATATGTTTGTTGATTATGTGCGCACCAAAATAAATTTCAAGTTTTTTTGAGCGCAAATTAAATACAAAATTTGTGATATGTTCACAAAAAATTTTTTAGTTATTAATTAAACCTCAATTTAGAAACTAAAAATATAACAAGTCCGACGCCAAAATCTTTTCGATTATTTTATTTAGTCATTTCAGTGTGAGTTGAAGCTAAAACTTGATCAACTCTGAATATAATGACTGTTCATTTCTCTCAGACATAGTCAACGTATACATACTTAAGAATGTTCTATAATCTAAACAGACAGTATGTTTACATCAGATACGAATGAATGTAAAAACAAGTCATAAATGAAAATATTAATAGTTCATGATTGCATTAAAATCAATTTCTACTCTTTTCGAACAGAAATTATTTTCAAAAGTTTTTCCGTCTGACTTAATTTTTGTAACAAAACTAAAAATAATATAAAAGTTGTATATGGCTCTAATTATGAGTATTACATTTAAAAAAGATATCCTATATTTAAAAAAATAAACATTTGATCAATAACAGCTTATTTACTTCATACTTATTAGCTGATTATTTTGTATTTTATTACACGACTTGCGTATATCATCGAATAATAGTCCATTTTCTTTTAAAACTGTATTTAATTCCATCTGATTTCCTAAAATATATTTTCCTTTTATATTTTTAACCCAGAAATCATAAAAAATTATCACAAAGTATTCAGTTTTCATTTTTAAAGTTGTTAATTCTCAACCTTAAAAAACATATTATTTATCTGATAGTAAAAATTGACAATGCTTTTGCTCCTGAAGCTTAACAATGCAGTATGTTCCCACTTACAAATTTCCAATTATTATAATTTTTTACTTAATAAAAAACCAAAATTAAACAAATTAAGAAACATTAAAAATTCTAAATACGTACATATTTCATGATCGGAAGAATCATATTCCCAAGATTACCAATCAATAACCTCCATCTTTTGTATCCCCTAAAGAGAACCTGAAAAAAAATTTTGCACAAAGTAATTATTCTTGAATATTTGTTAAATATAAAAAAAATCATTCAAATTTCAGCAGATTCATTGAACTATGCTTTAGATAAGATTTTAAGGTTATTTTCGTATAAAAATAAAAATAGAAAGAGAATTTAGAGTGATAATATTTATTTAATTAAGTGTAAAATTTCGACTTATCTGATATAAATCTTTATGCACTTTTTGTTCTTCTAATTACAGATGAAATTTCGTCATTTTTGTGATTCAAAATTACGTTTTCATTTTTAAATTAAAAACATCTTAAATCTTCATAACATAGAAATAACTTTAAATTGTGTGTTAATTTTTACTAAAACTGTCATTGATTTTTACTAAAAAGTTATATATATATATATATATATATATATATATATATATAAATCAATAACAGCTGTTTACTGATGGTGTAGATAAACAAACACGTTCAAGTTATTTCCATGTCATGAAGATTCAAGACGTTTTTAATTCAAAAGTGGGAAAGTCATTTTAAATTACTCAAGTGACGAAATCACATTTGTAATTAGAAGAACGAAGAGTGCATACAAAATTTATATCAGATAAGTAAAAATTTTACACATAGTTAAATAGAAATTATAACTCTAAATTCTTTTTCCATTTTTAAAGGCTTTTTTTAATTTTCAACAAATATCCAAGAATAGTTACTTTGTGTACAATTTTTTTTTCAGGTTCTCTTTGGGGGATAAAAAGGATGGAGGTTATTGTTTGGTAATTTTGGGAAAATGATTCTTCTAATCAAAAATATGTACACTTGGCGGAAAGGATATTTTTCCGAATGTTAACCTCAAATGGCAACACCGCATATTTTACCACAGGCATAAGACAATTCCAAATTATAGAGCAAATTTCGCATCATCGTTACTTATTACTTAATGACATAATTTTAGTAAACAAACAACATTACTTTCTTTTTTCATGATCCGAATTATAATTTTATTCAATAAAATTTTTATTTCTTAGTTCAATAATCATATAGAATCTACCCTGGTAGAAAATGAAACGCTTTTTCTACCATTTTATGGCCATTTCTTTAAAGTGAAGAGCAGAAAATGGGAATGTTTTATGGCCATTATTTGAACTAATATGAAACGTTTTTTTCAACCTTCATAGTGCTAAAAAATGCTAATAAAATGTTGAGTCTGATCCACTATTATTTGAATATAGATAGTTAATAGTAGAGTCTATCAAATTGTGCTCTAATTGATTACTATTAAGAATCATTTAAGGTTTTTTCTTGAAAGTTATCATTAATCATTAATAGAATCACTTTTGTTAATATATTCGCGCGTATATTTTGAGTTGTGATCGGATTGTTAGAGGTTATTTTTAAACGATTAATAAAATTTTCCATTTATTATTTTAAAAAACGATATTTTTATACTCGTTTCGTACTGCGTTTCATATTTTTATTTTAATAAAATTTAATATTATTTTTATTTTTATAAATTCCAATAAAAATAAACATTGACGAAGGAATGTGAATAAATACTAATCTATATTTTCTCTCCACGTGGCAAAAGTGAGGTTATGATTTTACCTATGATCTGAAAAATTAAGGACTCATTACTAAAAAGTTATATAACTAGTCAAAAAAAGTTGTCCACAGTTTACCTAATTTTTAGATAGCTGTTACTGATTTTTTCTCTCCGTTTACTTAAAATGCGTATTTTTTTGGCTAAATACAAAAATTTTGAACGACATTTTTATATTAGCATTTTTTGCCTATAAGATGCTAACCAATATACCAAAAAATTTGAGCTCTGCAGATTCAGCAAAAAATTGCCATTTATTCGCCAATATTGACATGACAAAATATTACTATTGACAATGGTCATAAATTGTTGTTTACACCATTTTTAATGTTCAAATTTCTACCAGGGTAATATTGTGAATTTAAATTATATAAGCAAAAAATTTAAGTTTATGAATAACCTATAAGAAAAAACAAAATAATCATGATGCGAAACTCAATGCATAATTCGAAGTTTTCTTATGTCTGTGGTAAAATATGCAGGGCTGTCATTTGAGGTACACATTCGGAAAAATATCCATTCTGCCTATGCATTTGAAATTTTCAATGTTTCTTAACGTATTTAATTTTTTTAAGTAAAAGATTATAGTAAATGTAAATTTGTAAGTAGAAATATACTGCCTTGCCACTTTTTATTATAAGATAGGTAATGTTTTCTATGGTTAAAAATTAATCACCTAAGAAATGAGAACTGAATATTGTGAAATAATTTTTTTGATTTCCAGGTCGAGAGTATAAAAGGGAAATACTTTATTTTTAACAAACATAAAAAATTTTCAGCTTAGAAGATTTAGTTTCTAGGAAAATACATTAAAAAATATAAAACCCTAAAATAATAGTTTTATCAATGTATAATGGTCGAAGATGGAAAAATACATTTTCCAGAACAGACTTTATTTTAACCAACACTTAGAAATTTTTCAGCTGAGGGGACTTATTTTTCACGAGCTCAAATATATCAAAAAATTAAAAAATTTGATGACCTCGAAAGAATATTTTAATCAATGGATAATGGTTTAAAATAAAATACAATTTTTTGAATTTTATTTATTTATAACCAACACTAAGAAAATTTTTAGCCGAGGAGACTTGGTTTTCACGCTGTCAGATACTTTACAAAATAAAAAAATTGATGATTCCGAAAAAATATTTAATGGTCCAAAATAAAAAAAATACAATTTCCGGACTTAACTTTTTATTTTAACTAATGCTTAGAAAATTTTCAAGTTTAGAAATTTAGTTTTTACGCGATTAGATATATTGAAGAATAAAAAAATTTGATGATCCTAGAAGAATATTCCAATGAATGTAAAATGATTCAAAATGCGAAAAGGCATTTTTTTAAATTGACTTTTTTCAACCAATACTTAGAAAATTTTCGCTTTAGTGAACTTAGTTTTTTTCCGCTGAAATGGCAGATGAGAAATCAGATGAGATCTCAGCTGCGATTTTGGCACGGGATCTCAGATGAGAATCAAGTGAGATCTCATCTGACTTTTTCAGTAGGAATATGACAAAATATTACTATTAATAATGCCCATAAATTGTACTATACACCATTTTTAATATTCAAATTTCTACCAGGGTACTCTCGAAGGTATAACTTAAAAATAAGTTGATAATGTTACTTGAATTCGAGAGATTCGACCAAGCTGTTTACTTATAGTAAATTACTAAGAACGCGCTGCTACTATCCCATAAGTTTGATGTTATGATACTTTGAATTCGTGGCACTATAGCAAAAGACTGCGCGTACACTGAAAAAAAGAAATGTTAAATTCAAAGAAATATATTTTGTAAAAATTAAAATGTTTGAATCAAACAACTGATTGCTTGAAACAAACAAGACATATTTCTAACCGACTACACTGTGGCTGTCGGCAACATTGTTCAAGCACATAACGTTATTTATTCGTCGAGAATTTCTAGGAACCGCGTGAGAATATACTTAACAAGTAAACAACTAGTGGACGATATAACAGATAAATATAAGTTTCTAAATATCAACGATCTCAAAGTTTCAATAAGACCACTTGTTTCGAAATTAACTAGAATAATTTTGTCAAATGTCTGTCCAAGTATTCCTCATTACGTCTTAGAAGACTATTTAGACAACAATAACATAAAAAGAGATTCTCCCATAATAACGTTAAAAGCAGCCATAACTTACGAAAAATATAAACATGTGTTGAGTGACCGAAGGCAAGTGTATGTAGAGCCTTCTAACATACCTAAAATTCCAGAGTTACTTAACGGCATGTCGGAGCTGCAGCAATCGAGTTTTGCTTTTTTTATTTTATCGATATCTTTTTAAATTCTTAAATTAAACAAATATAATGACTTGTCCGCACTAAAGTTATATTAGTACAATAATTTTTGTTAAAATAAAAAATCATTTGGACTTGTTATTTTTTTATGAGCTTGGATTGGAAATTAGATATCAAACTCGACAAACCTAACCATAAAATACGATACATTGAAAGTTTTTATTATAGCTTTGTATGTATGATATTTTGGTCGATTTCTTGAGTTGTCCGCACTAGAGTTTAATCTTACAAATTTTTTCTTTATAGCAAAAAAACTCAATTAAACGCATCGTTTATTCATAAGTTAAGATTGGAAATATTATTAGAAGGCGGACAGCTTCGTCATGCTCTTAAAATAAATTATGAAGGGAAAACATTCTTTATATTTCCCAGCACAGACACCATCAAATGCTTCCTCTGCAAACAAGAGGGACATATAGCAAAGACCTGCCAACTTAACAGTCAAACCTCTGCCTCTCAAACCTCAAGCGAAGGAATAACCACAGAAAAAGACGTAATGCAAACAAAAAATTCCACGGACCAAACAAACGAAGAATATAACCTGCTTATTACCATAGATGCTACCGACAACACAGAAAAAATAGTTAAGGAAATCAACAACAAGGATACAACTAATAATAGTCAATAAAGTGAAACAAAAAATAATAACCCAATAGACAGTCTTACATCGGAAAGCAATAAAAACATCATGTAAATAGATAACGTGGCTTTCAAAAGACCATATCCCGAGTCTTTTGCATCCTCTCAAACACAAAGCATCACCGAAGTAGCAGTAATGTCGGAAATAGATTCATATTCAGACGCCTCTCTTGAAGAGGAAGACTTGTCGGACAAAGCCTCAATTGAATTATCAAATATAGTTAAAAAATCAAAGAAAAAACTCAAAATTTCCAACTCTTCAACCACACTACCTAACTTGGACAAATACCTTCAACCACTCGAAAAAATAGTAAATGATCAACATCAGGACTTTCTAATAAATTTTTTAAACTTCAAGAGCTTCATCAACAAAACCTACGCCGGCCAACACAATCGAGATAGCTAAGGAACACACAACGAACCTAGTCGACCTCAAAATTCTTTACCCCTATCTCGAAACCAAAGAAATAAAAATCACTCACCAAGATTATAAAAAAATTAGATCAAGAAATAGCCAAAGAACAAACTAAAAACCAATAATAACGTCAACGATGAATCAACAATACAATAAAAATAATAAAACAGAAAAAATAATTCTTCAATGGAATGTTAACGGTTACTATAGTCATTTAGAAAATCTACAGAAATTAATATATGAAAGACACCCAGATTTATTATGCCTTCAAGAGACCCATTTCAAGCTTGACAATCATGCCAATCTCAGAGGCTATAAATGCTTCCACACTAACAGACTGTCTAGCCAAGCAAGTGGAGGAGTGACAACCTATATAAAGAACCACATCTACAGTAAAGAAATCCCTCTAGATACTAACTTGGAAGCAGTTGCTGTCGAATGTTATCTTCCTAATAGAATCTCTATATGCAATGTCTACCTACTAAACAGCCACCAGCTAACATCTAATAGCATAGCTAAGTTGAAATCACAACAACCAACACCATATATAGTTATGGGTGACTTTAATGCTCACAATACAATTTCAGGCTCAATAAACACAGACAGAAGAGGTAAAATAATGGAAGAGTGGATTGAAGAAGCAAACCTAAACATAGTAAACCTGGGACTCCCCACCCACTTCAACTCCTGTAATGGTACTGAAAGTATCATAGATTTAACAATAGCCACCGCAGACGTTACGGAGAATATTGACTGGGTTATCTGTGACGACGTTCACAATAGCGACCATTATCCTATTCTTATACACATTTGCCTAAGTACGATTATCAGCCATCAAGAAAATAAGTCATCGTACGAGCCATGGAATTTCAGAAAGGCGGATTGAAATCTATACAAATCTGAAGTTGATAATAACATCCAAAAGTTTAATGATCTTTCTCAATTCACCAAGCCAAATAATGACGTAATATCGACAACCTCAATAATATAATACTTTCCGCTGCTGAAGTTAGCATTCCAGAATACAGTAAAAAACACAACAAAAACCAAACGCCATGGTGGAATGAAGAATGTTCCAACGCTTGCATAGAGTCGAAACACGCCTTCAATAGATACAAAAAACACAAAACCACAGAAAAAAAGATAGAACACAATGAAAAGAAAGCCATTTATAAAAGAACTATAAAAGAAACTAAAAGAAAATGCTGGCTAGAATTGATCTAACCCCTCAATTTAAACTCACCCGTCTCACTCATATGGAAAAAAATTCAAAGAGTACAAGACAAACACAAATCAAGATTAATTTCTACTTTAATAGACGAAGACTACTAAATAATCCATGAAATAACAGACATCGCCAACAAGTTCGCTTTCACCTTTTCACAAAACTCCAGCAACAGCAACTATAACAAAGAATTTTTAGACTTCAAAAATAATTACAACTCCACTCAAGAAAAATACGATGACATTCCGGATATTCCTCTACTAAACTCTCCAATAGATTTAAACGAAATAACTCAAACACTCAACAACTGCAAAAACTCCAGTGCTGGTCCAGATTCCATCCATAATATCTTCCTAAGAAATCTTCCTCTTTTGGCTATCCAATATATACAAAAAATATTTAACATTATCTGGTTACACAATATATTTCCGGCTCAGTGGAGACTAAACACAATAATACCTATCAACAAACCTTCGCATGACAGCGCTGCCGGCACGTGAAACACAAATGGAGCTTTGCCATACCCCATTTATCATTAGTAGATAGCTTACAGATCGCACAACTGTCCATAACTCCGACCTCTTGTGTATACTACAGTAACTAAAACTAACCTCCTTAATGGGTGAGGTAAACTTCTATCTTATTGGTCGAGGAGTAGATTGAAAAATTAGCCACCAGGATCTCTGCCTGCAAATGAAAATTGCCTCCCGACTAACCTCAAAACTATAATAATTCTAACCTCCAAAGCTCAGCGTCTTGATGTAAATTACAAGATAAAATGCAAGGACCGATAATAAAACTGATGATTTATAGCTAAAACGGTGCCTTGCAAATTAAGCGTGCAAGAATCTGTAAGAAAATCGTCCCAGGGCATAAAAATGCAGTACCATAACAAAAATAACAAGAGTGAAAAATAAAACGTGTTTAACTACTTACAGATGGAGGGAGAAGCATGAATTGAAAGAAATTAAAAGAATGATTTATTTAAAGCTATAACTTTGTATGTTAAAAATTTTAAAAAATAGTTATTCGAAAGAAAGAAGGTGTGTTCTAAACAATCAAATACTTTTTTAAATCAATATTTCTCTAATTCAAAAAAAAAATTTTATTATTTTAAAGAAATAACTTTTTGTTTCAAAGATTTAGGTGATTTAATCAAGTATTCAATTCTTTGGCTCAGTAGTAAAAAAGTAAAGATACGAATTCTTTAAATTGATTAAATAAATCTTTGTTTCAAACACATAAATCATTGTTTTATACAATCATAATTAACTGTCAAAGAAATCATTTGATTGATTAAAAGAAATTATTAAGGTGAATTTCGATACAGTATTTTTTCAAAACAAAATATTGATTGACAAAGTTAATAAAATGATTTTTTTGTTTTAAAGAATTCGGTAATATAATCAAACATTTGATTCTTTGATTTAGGACTAAGAGAGTAGACACACGAATTTTTTAAATTTATAAAATGAATTTTTATTTCAAATTAATAATTATTTGTTCAATACAATCATACTTGACTGTAACAGATATTATTTGTTTGACCCAAAGAAATTATTTAGGAGAATTTGAAAGCACTGTTTTTTAAAAACAAAACATTGATTAACAGATTTAAAAAAATGGTATTTTTTTTTAAAGAATTTAATATTATAATCAAGTATTCGATTCTTTGATTTAGGAGTAAAAGCGTAAACATGTGAATTCATTGAATTCATAATATGAATCTTTGTTTTGAATAAATAATTATTTGTTTTACGGTGTGACTATTCGCACCCAATCCACGTAATTAGGGGTCCGTAAGGAGAACTTTACGGCTCCCTAACCTATGTTTTCCTAAAAATACATGTCTTTGAGGTGAACTTTAATAGACACTTAAATTTTCCGGGACAAAAGCTTAGAGACACGTAAAGGGATAATGCGCTTTTCAATACTTGTTAAGACACGTAAACTCGAAAAAGAGATAGTGGACTCTCTTAGAGACACGTGAAAGTTTACGGACCCGTAATACCTTAAATACATGTGAACCCCCAAATGGGCTCGTGCGCTCTCTTAGAGATACGTGAATGATTAAAGATACGTTAACTAATATTTCTTAGAGACACGTTAACGCTCGTGGACCCGCAAAATTTTAAAGACACGTAAACTCAAAAATGAGTTCATAGACTATCTCATAGACACGTAAAAGATTATATACCCGTAAAAGCTTAAGGATACGTTAACTAATAAAATTCCATCATCAAATTTCTTAGAGACACGTTAACGCTTATGGATAGGTTTTTATGAATATATTTTTATAAATAAGAAACTTTTTTGAGACTTTTTTTGTTAATAATATTTTTTATTGATTCTTGTTTAATTGTTGTTTTAAAAAGTATTTGAGTTATTCTTATGTCATTTGAAAATAAAATATTTTTCAATTATTTACACATTGGTACATGAAACAAAAATAATTATTTTGTAAATTTTCCTCTAATAGTAAATGAAATAAAATAATACATAAATAATCTATGTGCTTTACAATAACTATTACACTAAAAGTACTCTAATTTAAAAAAAAATTTATCAAAATTAAAATATATATTAATATTTGCTTTATCAAATATAATATGGCATGAGTAACACTTTCATTATTTTCAATTAATTTAAATTTTTGTGTAAAATGTATACAAAGATATCTTGTCAGAAATTTTCTCTATTTCTTAGAAATTTAAATTCGTTATAGCTTCATCTACAATCATCCGCAATTCACTTATTCGTGCCTCGAGATTTTGGAAACCAACCTTAAGAAAATTTATTACATTGTTAGCATAAATTACCTCAAACGTGATCAATTTTCTTAAGGTTGGATTTACAAAATCCCTATGCATGATTAGTGAGTTCCGGTTGGTTATAAACGGGGCAAAAGCGCACCCTAGTGTCAATTGTCTATGTTGTATATGTTGAAAAAATTAAGCCTTTATTCATTGTTCATCAGCCCGCGAGTCGCGAGCTTTTGTTGTGATAAAGCTGTTAATCAATAATGTCAGATACAATTTTTTTCATAAATCAAAAATTTAAAAGTTTTAAGTTTAAGAAGATTTTAATCTTGAATTTGCTAAGTACGAAAAATCGATCGGTTTTAAATTATCTGTTAGTGATAGTAAAAAAAATTAGAAGCCTGGTTTTGAGTATATTTTTAAATTGTATAGATCTACGAAATCAGGAACTTTTAAAAGTAAAAGCAAAGGTTTGAGATCTAGAGAGTAAGTACAAAATTTTGTAGATTAATTAAATATTAAAGTGCGCTCTTTATTTAAAATACTATGAACATTTTTAATAACTTTTATAGGTCAAAAAAATTAAACTGTCCATTTATGTTACGTATAAAAATTTCAAAAAATGGAAAGGTTTTGAAATCTCCCAACTGAACTTGCTTCATAATCATAATGATAATGTCCCTACTGAAAAAAACCACATGGAATCCCTTATGGGATTTCATATGGGATCCTTTATGGGTTCTCATATGGGGTTTGAGCGCGGGATCCTACATGGGATCCCATATGGGGTCCCATAAGAGGTTCACAAACTCAATTTTTAAATATAATATGGGACCACATATGGGATCACATATGGGATTCCAAATTATATTTAGAATTGAGTTTATAGACCCTTTATGGGATCTCATATGCTTTCCCATATGCGATCCTATATTATAGGTGAAAAAAAAATTCAGTTTGTGGACTACATATTGGATCCCATATGCAATCCCATACACGGAAAACATTTCGCACGTACAGTGACGGTGACTAGGCTGTGCGATACGATGTCGGCACTAGATTTCAGGTGTCGAGATGGCGTTGCCGTCAAGGCTATAGCAGCGCGCACTTAGCATATGTGGCTCAGCCTAGTCTTACACCGTAGCGCCCCTTGTGCATTTCAAGGCGATCGTTCACATTCTACAGAGATAGTCACTGTAACGAAGTAACATCGGCATCATATTTTCAGGTGCCGATGCAGCAGACGCACGATGTCTTACAAGCACATTTCGTGTTCGTGCCGAATGTTTTCCGTGTATGTAATACCATATTATGTTCGGAATTAAGTTTATGGGTCCCTTATGGGACTCCATGTGGGATCCCACATATTTAAAATTCAGTTTTATCAACCTCATATGGGATCCCATATGTAATCCCATATGTGATCTCATATTATATTTAGAATTGAGTCCATGGGCCTTTTATGGGGCCCCATGTGGGATCCCATTTATTTAAAATCTAGTTTTATCGACCTCATATGAGATTCCATATGGGATCCCATATGTGGTCCCATATTATATTTAAAAAATTGAGTTTGTGAACCTCTTATTGGACCCCAAATGGAATCCCATATGGAATCCCGCGCTAGAACCACATATGGGAGCCCATAAAGGATCCCACATGGAATCCCATAAGGGATCCCATGTGATTTTTTTCAGTAGAGGTAAGTATATTATATATTACTGTAATATATTGACTGTCTATCCCATAAATATATTAAAATCGCAAATTTTTCAGATGAAATTTTCGGAAATTCATGAAGATGAATCTTTATGTCAGATAAAATTAGACATTTTAGAATCAGTTTTGCCTTTGGAAGCGAACTTGAGCACAAATGAAGAAGAAAAAATTTCAAATAATACCGATTTTAAAAAGGTTGATAAAGAAGATAAAGACCTAGTGATCAAAGAAAATATTAGATCAAATTTAAATTTTGATGACTCAAATGAAAATTTTGACGACAAAAATATGGTGTGTATATACTTTTTATATAAATTAATAAAATTATAATTAGCAAGTTAACGTTAAAAATACGAATTTAAACGAAGCGCGCAGCGAATAAAGATTAACCAGGTGCACCGCGTTTTTTAGGGATTGTCCCAATACCATCTAATGTCATTCTTCTCTGTCTCTCTTTTTCTATCTCTCGCTATCTCTCTTCATAATATTAAAATTCAAAAATTCAAAATTATTTCTCTTTTATATTATAGATTGAATGTTTAAACATTTCAGATAGAAATAAGGAAGCATCTGGCATTAAAAAATCAAATATTGGAACGTCAAATCTATCTTTTGAAGATTATCAAAAAAATGTTGCTATTGAACAGAAGGATACAGTATGCGAAGAAAATGATATTCAATCCAAATCATGTTTGAATGATATATCAAATGATGAGAAAAAAATTAATATCTCTGAGGTATGTACATTTTTAATAGTTCTACTATTGTCAATTTATTTTATATTTTAAATGTTAAAATTTAATAGCAACTAAAGATATTAAAACTTAAAATTTTGGTAAACGTCTATAATATACGTAAACAAATTTTTTAAGATGTTTCGGTATATGTTAACTGTTTTAGTAATTTAATCTTTAAAAATTAACAATAAAAAAACTTTTGCTATCCTTAATAATATTAATATTAAAAATTAAAAATTATTTTTCTTTTATATTTCATATTAAATGTTCAAACATTTCTGATAGAAACAATGAAACTTTTGGCATGAAAGAATCATTTCATTGAGTTGAAGGATCCAAATTATCTTTACGTGATAAATCAAATGATGATGAAAATATTCATATTTCTAAGGTATGTACATTTTTTATTAGTTCTACTCATTTCAAATTATTTTGTGAATATCTACTCTACATAAATAAATTTTCAATATTAATATTTTTTATTTTTATAATTTGTAGATCAATAATGAACTTACTTCATTATCAATGAAGAAGACTCGCAGGCGACCTAGAGGTGATGATAAAACAGCAATTGGTTTGGCGATGAAAAATAAAGTAATTCCGTTCAAAAAATTATCATACACGAGTAAATTGAAAAAAATTCTGGAATGGATCCCCTAACCAGACAACATTATTCGATTAAATCTAAATCAAGAGTATATTTTAAAATTTAGTGATTTGGAAGAACCATTTAATAATTTATGTGATTCTTTTTTATCAGATGAGGTTGAGTTAGAATCTTACAAAGATATTTTTGAGCCAAAGGCTTTTAGACATTTTAAAATTGCTTTACGGAGAATGAGGAAAAATCCCATTTACACGTGTAAAATCTGTAATAAAACACTTACAGATGGTGCTAATAATTGTATCGCATGTGATTTTTGTTTTTTATAGTATCACACGCAATGTGTACATATCAAGTTAACCAAAAAAGTGCAGAATCGTAATTGGTTCTGTACCTTCTGTGCTTCGAGTTGAATCAGATAATTTTTCAATATATTTATTTCTATTTCTAGTTTCAATTTTATTAAATTAGTTACTATTTTTTTTTATGGTGAATGTTTAATGACTATTATAACTTCAGTTGGTTCAGTATTCAGAAATTGGAGTTATCAAAAAAAAATAATACATATATTAGTCTAAGTGTTTATCTAAAATTTGAAAAAAGGACTGATTTGTATTAGTAAAAGTAGTATTTATGTTGTTTACTAGTTTTTTAGTAGATGTGATATTAAAGTATTATTACTAAAATATAATTAACATTTATATAAGAATAAAGTTTCTTTTATTTATTTTATGTTGATTTTATTTTAAATTGTTTTCTTCATTCTGTAAATTTTATTTTTTATTATTGTATAGATTATAAGTTTTACTTTGACAGACATATTTTGAGCATCTACCAGAGAATCGACGACTTAATCAGTCTGAAAAAAGAGGCGTTACAATACCTATCCTTAGGCTGTAAAACCTCAAGGTTACAATATTTGAAACAGTAGTAAACCATTTAGATCAAAGGACTTACACAATATAATAACATTATCTAAAAACCAGTTAGGAGATAATATTGAAGAGGCTGTGAAAGTTTTAAAAAATGATTATGGTATGTAAGTCTTCTATCTTAAAACTAATTTCAATATTTTATTTATATACCTTTGTTTTCATAATAAACAATATGTATTACAAATTAATTAATTATTTCAGATGCATATGTGGATGTGCTGCATGAAAATTATAAATTTAGAGGAATTTTTTTCCAAACCGAAGCAATGCAAGAAACATTAAGTCAATTTCAAGACATCGTATTTGTAGATGGGATTTATAAAATATTTAAGAATAAATATACGTTTATATTATATGACATCGAGGACAATAATGGCAAAAGTAAAGTTGTGGCAGTTGGAATATTATCAAACGAAACACGACCTGTTGTACAATGCCAAAGTGGATATATCATTAAAAGAAAAATAAATTTGTTGTGAATACTTGGACAAAATGGTAAAAAGTTACAGCGAAGAAATATACAATTATTGGTACAAAAAATTTTTAAAAATAGCCCCACAATGTGTAGTAACTTACTTTATCAAAAATTGGCACCCAATCAAAGAAGAGTGGGCCAAATATAGCATTTTTCAAGGAAATTTTGGTAATTTAACTAACAACCAAATTGAATCCATTAATGCAAAGTTAAAATCATTTTTGTTTAAAAATAATGATATGGTAACATTCATTCACCATTTTTTAAAATGGTGTCTATATCGTGATTTACAAGCTACATACCAAGATATTGAATCAAAATTAAAAGAAGATATTCGCATGAAAACAGATGAAGATTTCAATGATGTGCAGATGAAGTACCAATGTGTAATAACAAAATATGCTTATAATTTTATAGAAAAACAACTGACTGATAGTAAATATATTACGTTAAGATCTAAAAATGAGTCATTAGAATGTGAAGTTAAACAGCGACATGAAACCATTATAGTGACGCCAAACATGTGTACACTTGGCGGAAAGGATATTTTTCCGAATGTGTACCTCAAATGGCAACATCGCATATTTTACCACAGGCATAAGACAATTTCAAATTATAGAGCAAATTTCGCATCATCGTTACTTATTACTTAATGACATAATTTTAGTAAACAAACAATATTACTTTCTTTTTTCATAATCCGAATTATAATTTTATTAAATAAAATTTTTATTTCTTTCTTCAATAATCATATAGAATCTAATATTGTGAATTTAAATTATATAAGCAATAAAATTTAAGTTGTTATCATTTGAATTTTGCATGAATAACCTATAAAAAAAACAAAATAATCGTGATGCAGAACTCAATGCATAATTCGAAGTTTTCTTATGTCTGTGGTAAAATATGCAGCGCTGCCATTTGAGGTACACATTCGGAAAAATATCCTTTCCGCTAAGTGTACGTGCTTAGATAGGTAGAGCATGATGCTTCCTCATCGCCACATTTTTGCTGTAAGGTACCACTTCCATTTATCACTTTTTGATTTGAGTCTATGTGATAAAAGGTGGCATTCTACTTCTCCACTTAAAGACCATAAGCAACTTGTAAGTAAATATCTATGTAATTTATTATCTTTATAAATCTTAAGAGGAGGCCGAACTATCTGTCTCTGTCTAATAGTGTTTTTCATTTTTCATATGAACACTACCAGTTTTAATAAGAAAAAAATAGTAGCCCCCGCTAAATATTAATATAATAAGTAAATTTTATAATCATAACAAAATAATTTTATCGCGTAATTTTTGAGTATGATTTGACCTACGAACTGCCGTAAATACAATCTGTCTTCTTTTATAAAATTTTGGTAGGTCAAATCATACTCAAAAATTGCGCGATAAAATTAAATCGTTATGATTATAAAACTTACTTATTATATTAATATCTAGCGGGGGCTGCTATTTTTTTCCTGTTAAAACCGATGGTTTTTATATAAAAGATGGAAACCCACCATTCTGTGGGTATCAAAAAATGGTGAAAAATTAAAAAATCCAAAAAATTTCATGTATTAAAAGCATGATTTGTAAACTAAAAAATAAAACCCAATTTAAATTCCGAAGTCACCTTAAGATAAAAATTTACTTTTTTTTGCCATATTTAGGTTGAAAATAATGAAATCGACACGATTTCACATCAAATTCATAAAATCTACGTTAATATCTAAATATTATATGATTATCATAAAGTCTCTACGATGATATTTTTGGGTGAATTTTTTAACGTATATTTGACCTCTTTTTAATAAACAAATAGAATATCTCGTAAAATAATTAATATTTTTTAATGAAATTTTCATGGTAACTTATAAGGATAATAAGAGGCACATTCTTGTTCAATTACAAACATGTACATCCTTTTTTTATCAAATGACAAATATTTTGAAATTTCGCGATTTTCGATTTTTGTTTATCATTATTTATAAAATTTATTAACCGATTTTCATCAATGACGTCTCAAATTAATCGTCTTTGAAATACCTACAAATAGTATAATTTTCACATACTAAATCGCAAACGATTTCAAGCTACCTCAAAAAAACAGTGATTTTTACGAATTTTGCACCTAAAATCATTGTTTACAAATTCCTGACGGCTCAAATTTTTAGAGTCTCTCAAGAATTTCATTTCTAATCATCCAACAAAGCCATTTTTGGTGGTCTGCACCTATTACTAACTACATTACATTATTTTCGGTCTTTTTCGACTAATTCTACTGGACTATATAAAAAGACTATTTGTTTGGTCAAAGAAATTATTAGCCCTGGTAGAAAATTCAGCATAAAATTATGCTCAGTAAATTAACGTCTAGCGATATTTCGTCGCGACGCAGTCGCGATAAAGAACCGATATATACGCGATGAAATATTGAAGACAATATTAGGTAAAAAAACATAACCCTCAAAACAATTAATTAAAACCCCTTTTTGACTATTCAAAATTAATCATAGACAATAATGAAGTAAATTATTAACAATTATTCATTTCAATTAAAATTCAATAGTTTATATGTAGCAGGTCTATACACGGAGACAAATGCTATAATAAATATAATTATAGATTGCATTAAAAGTTACTATATTGTATAAGAATAGTAGGACATTTTTGCGTTATAAGAAAAATTACTACATGTTACATAGTAAAATTTGGAAGAACAGATACATAGAAAAAATTTTTATTTATTTATTATTTTTGCATCCGAAATTTGTTATTTAACCATTCTTAATTATATTCTTTTATTAATTTTATTTTTTTTAAATAAATTAACATCGAAAAAAATCTTGTGTGAAGTGGGCTTGAACCAGGTACCTCAAGCATGCAAGCGTGAACGTTACCCTACTGAAAAAAACCAAGTGATTAATCACTTGATTAATCACATGATTTTTCACTTGATTAATCACATGATTTTTCACCTGATAAATCACCTGATTTTATGACATGATTTTATAGGTGATTAATCACGTGAAAAATCATGTGATTAATCATATGAAAAATCATGTGTGAAAAATCATGTGATTAATCAAGTGAAAAATCATGTGATTAATCAAGTGAAAAATCAAGTGAAAAATCAAGTAAAATATCAAGTGATTAGTTAGATGAAAAATCAGGAGATGAATGAAATAGAAAATCAAGTGTCTAATTAGGTGATTAATCACTTAATTAATCATGTGATTACACAATTAATAAACTAATTAGTCATGTCATTAATCGGGTAACCTACCTACATTTTTTTTGTGTTGCTGAAAATATTTGTAATGTAATAATTTTATTTTTCAACTTTATTTGATGTCGCTGTATTTATGATATCATTGCGATGATAATTAACGATGAAGGTCGTTAGTGTTTTCGTGAACAAAGCACATGTAACATACATTGGTGCTACTAATAAACGTCCAGGACGAGATTACGAATCCATCGTTACATGTGCTTTGTTCACGAAAACACTAACGACCTTCATGTCATTAATCGGGTAACCTACCTACATTTTTTTTGTGTTGCTGAAAATATTTGTAATGTAATAATTTTATTTTTCAACTTTATTTGATGTCGCTGTATTTATGATATCATTGCGATGATAATTAACGATGAAGGTTGTTAGTGTTTTCGTGAACAAAGCACATGTAACGTACATTGGTGCTACTAATAAACGTCCAGGACGAGATTACGAATCCATCGTTACATGTGCTTTGTTCACGAAAACACTAACGACCTTCATGTCATTAATCGGGTAACCTACCTACATTTTTATTTTGTGTTGCTGAAAATATTTGTAATGTAATAATTTTATTTTTCAACTTTATTTGATGTCGCTGTATTTATGATATCATTGCGATGATAATTAACGATGAAGGTCGTTAGTGTTTTCGTGAACAAAGCACATGTAACGTACATTGGTTACCCGATTAATGACATGACTAATTAGTTTATTAATTGTGTAATCACATGATTAATTAAGTGATTAATCACCTAATTAGACACTTGATTTTCTATTTCATTCATCTCCTGATTTTTCATCTGACTAATCACTTGATATTTCACTTGATTAATCACATGATTTTTCATATGATTAATCACATGATTTTTCACTTGATTAATCACATGATTTTTCACACATGATTTTTCATATGATTAATCACATGATTTTTCACGTGATTAATCACCTATAAAATCATGTCATAAAATCAGGTGATTTATCAGGTGAAAAATCATGTAATTAATCAAGTGAAAAATCATGTGATTAATCAAGTGATTAATCATTTGGTTTTTTTCAGTAGGGTACCGACTACGCCATGATAACGTCGTCAATGAAATTTCGAATCGTCTACATATGTTACAGAACTACTTTCAATTTGGTCGAAAATTTTGAGGTTATGATTAAATTTACAGATCATCGACTCGACATTATTATTTGAAAAAGTAATTGTATATTATTCTCCAAGGGAGTTAATTTCAAAAATGTCTTAAATCGTATGTAATTGTCACCCGAGCCGAAGGTGAGGGTGATAAACATACGATTTAAGGCATTTTTAATGAACTCCCGTGGTGAATATACGAATTTTTTACACGAGGCGCGAATAGTGGGTGCTTTTTATTCTGCCGGTAGGGAGAAAAGTACCCACTTTTCGCGCAGTGTAAAAAAATTTATTATATGCATAGTAATAGTACATTACGATACATGTGCTCTAAGTGGTCCTTTTTTACACGTCGTGTAAGAGGACCACTTCGAGCACACGTATCGTGTATTATTTTATAGCACGTGTGAGATGAATTCGCCACACGTAATTAATACTCCAGAAAATCAATATTATCAAAAACTATACACACCTCGAATGATAATTCGTAAATAAAAACGAATGCTATATATCAGCAAAACTATGCACACCACGAATGATAAATCGAAAAAAAGTTTAAACTATTTATTATCAATGATGGACCCGTCGCAAACAAAAAAAAAGCAAAAATGATTTCAAAAATATTCTTAGATTGTGAAATTATATCAAATAAGTATTGATGTCAGTGATATTTTATTAATTGAATACAATATGATAAAAAGAGAACTTGCCGATTATTTACATTTATGTATACACGGGTCAGACAAAGCAAAGCATCTAGTTTACTGTTCATATAGCTATCACTTTCTTTCTCATTGTTAGGCTGTACACACGTGTACACGCATGCGTGCCACTCACAGATGTTTTATATGTTTCGACAACTCACGGCACAACAGTAATTTATAAACTATAGTTTTGATTTTCTTGATGTTTTCAATTCTTTATTGAAGTATTTATATTTTTTGATTGATTTTCTACGTTCATCATGTGTGAAAAGACACTTCTGCGTATAAATATATATATATATACACAAAGAGTGATTGTGATACGTGATTTCGATATTACTATTTTGAACAGTATAATAAAGTGCGAGATTTCTTACGGTAGTACTTTTTTACATAGTTCAAAAAAGTTGTATTTAGCTCCCGCTAAATGGTGTAGAAAACTCGGAATTAGCTCACGCAGTGCTACAAAATTTATTATGTGCATAATAAAATTTATTATTCTATTCATCCTTTCTTTTTCCTATTAGGAGATTACAATCCCTCAATCATTATTTATTATATATTTTTTGCTAAATTTTTTATTATGTTTCTTAGATAAAATATAATTAGAAGGTTGACGATATCCTCCCGATACCATCGGGATGATTGATGAACCTGTGTTAGGGTTTATCGCGATATCGATCAGCATAAGATCACGACCGCCGGTATGAGATACTGAATATATGCTTAATGTTTCTACCAGGGAAGGGGAATTTGAAAACAGTATTTTTTTAAACAGAACCTTAATTTACAGATTTAAAAAAAAGATTTTTGTTTCAAGGGATTTGGTAATGTAATCAAGCATTCCATTGTTTGATTTAGTAGTAAGAGAGTAAAGATACGAATTCATTGAATTAATCAAATGAATCTTTGATTCAAATAAATATATATTTGTTTTATTCAATGATACTTGACTGTAAAAGAAATTATTTGTTTGATTCGAAGAAATAATTAAGGAGAATATGAAAACAGTTTTTCAAAACCAAACATTGATTTACAGATATAAAAAAATGTTTTTTTTTTGTTTTAAAGAATTTGGTAATATAATCAAGCACTCGACCCTAGTGGAAAAAAAATGAAGAAAACTTAAGAAAACAGTTTATAACAGCAAGTAACAGCAGAAAAATGTCGGAATTGAGACAAAGACAACAGTTTATAACTGTTTTTTTCAGTTATCTGCTAATATTATCAATTTTCTATTTGATATTCTATTTGATTTCTATTAGTTATGTTTTGTTCTCTCACTTTTTACGTGCGAGAAAAAAATATTTTTTCAACTTTCTTTACTTTTCTTCGTTTTAAAACAATCGATAACTGTTTTCTTCAGTTATCTGCCAATATTATTAGTTTTCTCCAGTTATGCTCTGATTTCTTTACTTTTTACGTGCGAGAAAAAATATTTTTTAACTTTCTTCACTTTTCTTTCGTTTAAAATAGTTAATAACTGTTTCCTTCAGTTACTTGCCAATATTATCAGTTTTCTCTAGTGATGTTCTGTTTTGTTTACTTTGCACGCGGAAAGAAACAATTTTTTTTAACTTCCTTAATTTTTCTTCGTTTTAAAACGTTATATAACTGTTGTCTAAAGTTTCCTTCACTTATCAACAGCTGTGTTCAGAATATAACCGTTTTCTGCAGTTTCCTCCAGATTTCTTGCCTTTTCAACAGGTGTGTTCGGAATATAACTGTTTTCTGCAATTTTCTTCGGATTTCTTCACTTTATTAATGGTTTTTATATTTGAAAAAAAAAATGTTTAAAAATGAATATAAATGTTGATAATTGCAGATAATTGTATAGAACTGTAGAAAACTGATAAAAACTGAAGAAATCTGAAGAAATCAGAAGATAACTGTTGTCTCTGTCTCAATTCCGACATTTTTCAACAATTAATTTCCGTTTCCTTCAGTTTTTATCTATTTTCTTCAGTATTTTCCTGATATTTTCAGTTATTAACCGTTGTCTGCATTTATTTTTTCCGCTAGGGGATTTAAATAGGGGATGTAAACATACGGATTCTTTGAATTGATAAAATAAATACTTGTTTTAAATAAATAATTAATTGTTTTATACAATCATACTTGACTGTAAAATAAATTATTTGTTTGATTAAAAAGAATTATTATGGCGAGATTCGAAATAGTATTTTTCAAAACAAATCATTGATTGATAAATTTAAAAAAATGTTTTTTTTTTGTTTTGAAGAATATGGTCATGTAATCAAGCATTTGATTTTTTTATTTAGGAGTAGGAAATTAAACATACGGATTCTTTGAATTCATAAAATAAATCTCTGTTTTAAATAAATAATTATTTGTTTTATTCAATCATACTTGACTTTAATAGAAACTGTTTGTTTAATTCAAAGAAATCATTATGGATAATTTCAAAAACAGTATCTTTTCAAAACGCAAGATTGATTAACAGTTTCTAAAAAAATGATTTTTTTGTTTTATAGAATTCGGTTATCTAAACAAGCATTCGATTCTTTGATTCAGTGGTAAGAAAGTAAACATACGAATTCATTGAATTAATCAAATGAATCTTTGTTTTTAATAAATAATTAATTGCTTTATACAACTATATTTGACAGTTAAAAAAATTATTTGTTTGATTCAAAGAAATTATTAATTAAAATTTGAAAATAGTATTTTTTTAAACCAAATATTGATTGACAGTATCAAAAGAATTATTTTTTTGTTATAAAAAATTTAAGCATTCAATTTTTGAATTCAGTAGTAAGAGAGTAAACATACGAAATCTTTGAATCAATCAAATGAACCTTTGTTTTAAACAAATAATTATTTGTTTTATACAACTTTATTTGACCGTAAAAAAAATTATTTGTTTGATTCAAAGAAATCATTAAGAAGAATTTGAAAACAGTATTTTTTTAAAACGAAATATTATTTGGGGTGTGTTCCAAAATTGCTGACAGTACTGGCCAGTAACACAAGTGGCAACCGCGCAATAAATTTTAGCGGTTTCTTTGAATCAACAAATTCAATTCATAAAATTTTATTATATTATTATAGTAAAATTATTAAAAAAATATTGTTTCGTTAGATTATTAATTACTATTATTTTACTTTATTATATTTTCATTTTTATTTTAGAGTTTAATTTATAGCGAGCTGTTAGCTGTTGAGTTACATCAGTAGAGCATATGCAAATAAAAATCGGCTGATTACTGGGTTGATGATCGAATTAAAGAAAATTTGTGAAAATATAATATAATAAAATATAATAAATAGTATGATCAATCATAATATATGATTATGCAATTAAATTTTATGAATTAAATATTTTAATTAAATTCGTTGATTTAAATAAACCGCTAAAATTTATTGCGCGGTTGCCACTTGGGTTACTGGCCAGTACTGTTAGCAATTTCGGAACACACCCTTGACTGAATAAAAAAAATGGTTTTTTTGTTTTATAGAATTTGGTTATATAATCAAGCATTCAATTCTTTAATTCAATAATAAGAGAGTGAACATATGAATTATTTATATTAATCAAATGAATCTTCGTTTTAAATAAATAATTAATGGTTTTATACAACTATGCTTGATCGTTAAAAAAATTATTTGTTTGATTTAAAGAAATGATTGAAGAGAATTTAAAAACAGTATTTTTTTAAAACAAAATATTGATTGACTGTATCAATACAATGATTTTAGTTTTAAAAAATTTGGTTATATAATCAAGCATTCGACTTTTAAATTCAGTAGTAAGAGAGTAAACATACGAATTCTTTGAATTAATCAAATGAACCTTTGTTTCAAGTAAATGATTATTTGTTTTCTACAATATACTTGACCGTTAAAGAAATTATTTGTTTGATTCAAAGAATTATTAGTGAGAATTTAAAAATATTATTTTTTTTAAACAAAATATTGATTGACATATTTAAAAAAAATGGTTATTTATTTTTAATAAATTTGGTTATATAATCAAGCTTTCGATCCTTTGATTCAGTAGTAGGGAAGTAAACATACGGATTCTTTAAATAGATTAAATGAATCTTTGTCCAAATAAATGATTATTTGTTTCGTATAATCATACGTAAAAGAAATGATTTGTTTGATTCAAAGAAATTATGAAACAGACTTTGAAAACAGTATTTTTTTAAAGCGAAATATTGTTTGATAGATTAAAAAAAATGTTTTTTTTTTGTTCTAAAGAATTTGGTAATATAATCAAGCATTCGATTCGTTGATTTAGGAATTAAAGAGTAGACATACGAATTTGTTGAATTTATAAAATGAATCTTTGTTTCAAATTAATAATTATTTGTTTTATACAACTATACTACTTGACCGATAAGAGTGGGCTGGAGCAGTTTTGATTACCGACCGAGAAGTGAAAATTTTATTTTATCATAAATAAAATAATTATACTGTTTTCAAAAGAAATTGTTATTGAGTGCAATTTTTTATACATACATGATTGTATAATGGATGTTTTTTTCATAAAATTCACCATATTTTAAACAAAAAATAAGTAACAGTACTAAAGTTTAATAAACAGTTGTAGTACAAAATTTTTAAAAATTTACTTTAATTATTTTTGGCGAGCGCAATAGAGAAATAAATTTCGTGAATGTATTTAAAATTTTAATGCATTCAATTACGTATAGTAGGAGAAAATTAAACAACAAATTTTTGATTCTCGGTCGGTATCAAATCTGCTCCGGCCTGCTCTTAAAAAACTATTCGTTTGATTCAAAGAAATTATTGAAGAGAATTAAAAAAACAGTATTTTTTAAAACAAAATATTGATTGACAGTTAAAAAAAAAATTTTTCTTGTTGTAAAGAATTTGGTTATATAATTAAGTATTCGATTTTTTAATTCAGTAGTAAGAGAGTAAACATACGAATTTTTCGGCACTATTGAAACACACCATTTCTTTGAAGCAAAGAATTTTTTTTTCATTCTACCAAATTTTTTTTCAGTGTAGCAATTGTTCTATCAAGCAGTATCAAGGTTTATTTACGTGGGTGGCGCTGTGACAAAGTCATCGCGTTCTAACAATACTACCTCACGATCTGAAGTACTTTACTATAAATATTCAACACACTAAAAGACTGTGAATTCTGAGTGATTTACTTTGAGTTTTAAGATAACATAGTATCGAAATTTTATATGGTACAAAGGCATATTAAGAGCAGGTCGTATATCTCTATCCTTTTCTAACAAAAAAATTCATTTTTCTGCAAAACTTAATAATTGTAGCAAAAAATAAGAAGAAAGCCCCATCTCGTATAATAAAAAGCAATATTTTCTTTAATGAGGAAAAATTATTTTTATGGCTTCGTTTTTAAAAAAACTTTGAAAAACTTAATTGTCCACCCTAACCTATATTTTTTAAGTTTTTCAAGGATTTCTTCAAAAGTATTTTTTGCTACAATTATTAATTTTTGTAAAAAAATCAATTCTTTGATTAGAAAAGGACAGATATACTCGACCTCCTCTTAAGATATAAAAAAGCTATAAAAACCCAGCTGATATACCAGCTGATAAATCAGAAGCTTATTTGTCCGATTATCGCAGCTGATATATTAGCTGTTTTACCAGCTGATTTTTCATAAAGTATTTTTTTATTAAATAGTAAATCATCAATTATATTATACATGCAAAAAATATATATTTTTATAAGTTATAAAATTATTTTTTTTATTTTGCAAATATATTAGAAATTAAAATGAAAAGTGAATTTTATGTTAAATACATTAAAAGGAATTTTTTATGAAATATCACAAACAATGATAATACATTTTTACCATGTAGCTTTGTAAACTTTTCAATTGTGTTAAGGTTTATCACCTATGCTATATAAAAAGTTTTATTCCTCTACTTAATAAATTTTACATAATGAAAACGATACAATTTTTTTTTGGCTAATTGCTAATTTTTATTTTCTATATACGGATATTATTAGAGCCGATTTTGATCCGATTTTGATCCTGACAGGGACCCTACTTGGCTTGTAATGGGGCGCTTCTGAGGTCCCGATAGAGCAGCCTCATTTTCCTAAATATTCTACTATTACCCGTCCACTGCCCGATAATTGCCTGACTATTGATATTCAAAACATTTTAAAGTAAAACATAACCTCTTCTGACATTCTTGCCAGTAAATTAAATTTTATTTTTCTTATAAAATCCGAATTCGTTTGCAAAAAATAAATGTATTGATATATTTATAAAATAATATGAATGAATCATTGTTCAACTCAATTTTATATATTATGCATTTATTTTTTCCTATGAAAATTCAATGTTAATTGCTATTAAAACACACACACACACACCACACTACTAAATAAGAACATGACTGTATCTAAAATTAAAATAATTCTTCTTTTCGTGATGAATATTATTTATATTGAAACTATTTTAGAGTTAAATTTACAAGAAAAATAGTTTTTTACATCGGATATACACGTGCATCAGAAGAGGTTATGTTCTCACTTGAAATTTTTTCATGTCAATTGTCGGGCAACTGTCAGGCGATAAACGGGTAATAATAAAGCACATCTGAAAATGAGGTTGCCCTAACGGGACCTCAGAAGCGCCCCATTACATGCCCCACCGAGACCTTATAATAATCTTAGGGTACCTTATAGGGACCTCATTTTTACCTTAACTTCGTTTCTAGTCGGGAGCCCGCGCGCATGTTAATAACGGTCAGATAGATTGGACTTATATACAAAGTGTGCTGAACTCTCACCACTTGCGGGAGTTGGGCACAGATTTCAACGCGTTAATCGCCAAGATTATATGCCGTATCGTTCTCTCTTATTTGAGAATCAATCTGTGCATGCGCAAGGGGTATTTTTACAAGAAATTATAGAGTTTTTACAATGTATATGACAAAAAGCAATATCTGAACTAGTAAAAATTTACAGATTTTGAAAAAATTAAAACATTAAAAATTTTATTATTTTGACATTGTAATTATTTCATTTGTTTTGTAATATTTTGTAAATGACCTAGTATTTTTTGCTGCTTCATTTTTAAATAATTTAAGAAAGCTAAGAAAAATTACTACAACGCTAAAAAAAGAGCACGTTTTGATAGTTTGTGATCCGTTACAATGCTAACATAATAATTTCTAGTATAAAATGTCTTTCAGTGTACACCCTACTGAAAAATATATATGAGATCTCATATGAGATCTCATTTATATTTTACATTTTCAAGCCCACTAAAAAATATACATGAGATCTCATATGAGATCTCACATTCGATCTCAAATGAGATCTCACATGAGATCTCATATGCAATCTCATATCAGATCTCATATGAGATCCCGTATGAGATCTCATATATATTTTCTATTTTCAACCCTACTAAGAAATATAAATGAGATCTGATATGAGATCTCACATGCGATCTCATATGAGTTCTCGCATGAGATCTCATATTACAATCTCATATGAGATCTCATATGAGATCTCGTATGAGTTCTCATGTATACTTTATATTTTCAACCCTTACTGAAAAATCTATATGAGATTTCATATGAGATCTCATATGAGTTCTCATATAAACTTTATATTTTCAATCCTTACTGAAAAATCTATATGAGATCTCATATGAGATTGTAATGTGTGATCTCATGCGAGAACTCATATGAGATCGCATGTAAGATCTCATATGAGATCTCATATATATTTCTTTGTAGGGTTGAAAATAGAAAATATATATGAGATCTCATACGGGATCTCATATGAGATCTGATATAAGATCGCATATGAGATCGCATGTGAGATCTCATTTGAAATCGCATGTGAGATCTCATATGAGATCTCATATATATTTTTTAGTAGGGTTGAAAATGTAAAATATAAATGAGATCTCATATGAGTTCTCGTGCCAAAATCTCATATGAGATCGCATGTGAGATCTCATATGAGATCTCATATATATTTTTCAGTAGGGCAGAAATATTAAATACTATAAATTATTAAATACTAAAATTCCGTTGTATCTAGCGTCACGAAATCAATTTGCTTCCGTATAGGATTGTTTTGATACATCCCTTATGGAGCGTGTATACCGTCGGTAAAGAATTTTCACTTTAGCACTAAAAAAACTTGACTTTCATTATAAACATTTTAATTATTGGATAGGTAGTTAGCATGAAATACTTTAATATTATATTATTCTACGCATCATATTAAATTTTCAGAAAGATTTTCCGTACCACGAGAGAGATATAGGGCTTTAACATTGCAACGTTTAACACGTGATTTGTATAGTAACCTATTTTAGATGCCAGATTTTAAGAGGACTAAAAACCCACCATTTAGATCTTTTTAAAAAACTAATATTATATATATAATCTGATGGTAATGACTTTTGTTTGTTATGGTATAATAACGTTTATTTGATAATATAAATTTTCAATTAATAAAATGTCTATAAATATTGCAAGTAAAGTATTTTAGTTTTTTTAATCTATAAAAATTAATAGTATTTAATATTTCTGTACACTGACAGAAGTTTTGTTTTAAAAAAACGTGCTCCTTTTTTTAGTGTTGTAATAATTTTTATTAGGTTCCTAAATTATTTACAAGATAAACAGCAAAAAATATTAGGTCATTTTCAAAATATTACAAAATCAATTTGAAATAATTACAATGTAAAGATAAAAAAATTTTAAATGTTATAATTTTTTCAATATCTGTAAATTTCTACTAGTTCAGATATTTATTTTTGTCATATACATAGTAAAAACTCTATAATTTCTTGTAAAAATATCCCTTGCGCATGCACAGGTTGATTCTCAAATAAGAGAGAACGATACGGCATATAATCTTGGCGATTAAGGGGTGTCCTCATACCGGCATAGAGATCTACCTTATCTACATTTGAATTATGCATTTTAATAAAAATTTAACTATTTTTGACTAAAATTCATAGAAGAGACACATTCTTAACATTCTAAAGAATGTATTGCAACGTTAAAAGACAGAATAAGAGTAAAAATAAAGACAAAAACTGCATAATACGATTATTCATAACCACATTGAAAAGTTAATCGTATTAAGCAGTTTTCGCCTTTATTTTTACCCTTATATTGTCTTTCAACGTTGCAATAAATTCTTTGGCATGTTAAGAATGTGCCTCTCCTACGAATTTCAGTCATGAATAGTTAAATTATTATTAAAATTCATAATTTCAATGTAGATAAGGTGGAACTCTATGTCGGTATGAGGATTCCCCTTAACGCGTTAAAATCTGTGCCCAATTCCCGCAAGTGGTGAGAGTTCAGCACACTTTGTGTATAAGTCAAATCTATTTGACCGTTATTAACATGCGCGCGGGCTTGCTAGCGACCTATGCGACTTTTAGTTATATTATAGGTTATTATATTAATTCACAGCAAAGGTAGTAACGTCAATATAAAATAGTCCTTTGTATCTAAAAATCGGCTATAATAATATCCGTATGTAGAAAATGAAAATTAGCAACCAGCCAAAAAAAAATTGTATCGTTTTATTTATGTAAAATTTGAGTAGAGGAATAAAACTTTCTTTATAGCATAGGTAAACTTTAACGCAATTAAAAAGCTTACAAAGCTACATGGTAAAAATGTTTTATGATTGTTTGTAATATTTCATATAAAATTCCTGTTAATATATAACATAAAATTCACTTTTCATTTTAATTTCCAATAAATATATTTGCAAAATACAAAAAAAAATTTATAACTTATAAAATTATATATTTTTTACATGTATAATATAATTGATGATTTACTATTTAATAAAAAAATATTTTATGAAAAATCAGCTGGTAAATCAGCTAATATATCAGCTGATATATCAGCTGCGATTAGCGGACAAAGAAGCTTCTGATTTATCAGCTGGTATATCAGCTGATTCATCAGCTCATTTATCGGCTTGCTTATCAGCAGGTTTATCAGCTGTTTTTTATAACAGGGTAGGATGGACAATTCAGTTTTTCAAAGTTTTCTTAAAAACGAAGCGATAAAAATAATTTTTCCTTATAAAAGAAAATATTGCTTTTTACTATACGAGATGGGGCTTTCTTCTTATTTTTTGCTACAACTATTAGGTTTTGCAGAAAAATGAATTTTTTGGTTAGAAAAGGATAGAAATATACGACCTGCTCTTAAATTCGAAGAAAAATGTTTAAACTTTTCCCTCCGTGTAAAATGTCTAAATTATACCAATAATGGATTGAAATTAGTAAATAGTTAACATTTTATTAACATGATTTCATAATTACTTAAAAGTTTATATAATTGAAAAGTAATAAAATATTTAATAGAATTAATAAAGTATTTTATTATCTATATTAAGAGGAGGTCACGTATGTCTGTCCTTTTCTAATCAAAGAATTGAGTTTTTTTTACAGAAACTAATAACTTGAGCAAAAAGTGAAAAGAAAGCCGCATCTTGTATCAAAAAAAGCAATATTTTCTTTGATAAGAAAAAATTAATTTCATTACTTCGTTGTCAAGAAAACCTTGAAAAACCAAATTGTCCACCCTAACCTCTATGATTTAAGTTTTTCAAGGTTTTCTTGAAAACGAAGCAATAAAATTAATTCTTTCTTATCACAGAAAATATTGCTTTTTTTGATACAAGATGCGGCTTTCTCTTCATTTTTTGCTGAAGTTATTAGTTTTTGTAAAAAAATCATTTCTTTGATTAGAAAAGGATAGAGATACGTGACCTCCTGTTAAAAATGAAATAACATAACAAAATATTTTTATTGATGTTACCAAATATTCCTCCTATACAATTAAGTGTCTGATTAAATATTAAAGTAATTTAAGGCGACTTCAGATTTTAGGTTAGATTTTATTTTTGAGTTTACAAATTACTCTTTCAATAAGTTAAATTTTTCAGATTTTTTAATTTTCCACCATTCTACGGATTATAATAAATGGTGGAAAATTAAAAAATCCAAAAAATTTTAGAAACTGAAAGAGTAATTTGTAAACTACAAAATGAAATTCAACCGAACTTCCGTAGTCGCTTTAACGGCATGTCGGAGCTGCAGCAATCGAGTTTTGCTTTTTTTATTTTATCGATATCTTTTTAAATTCTTAAATTAAACAAATATAATGACTTGTCCGCACTAAAGTTATATTAGTACAATAATTTTTGTTAAAATAAAAAATCATTTGGACTTGTTATTTTTTTATGAGCTTGGATTGGAAATTAGATATCAAACTCGACAAACCTAACCTTAAAATACGATATATTGAAAGTTTTTATTATAACTTTGTATGTATAATATTTTGGTGGTTTTCTTGAGTTGTCCGCACTAGAGTTTAATCTTACAAATTTTTTCTTTATAGCAAAAAAACTCAATTAACCCTGGTAGAAATGTGAGCATTAAAAATGGTGTGTATAAAAATTTGAGGTTATTAGTAATAAAAATGCCAAATAAATGGCCAATAAATGTTAAAAAAAGCGTTTTCATTTCTACTGGCCAAAAAATGGTAAAAAAAACGTTTCAATTTCCACCAGGGAAACGCATCGTTTATTCATAAGTTAAGATTGGAAATATTATTAGAAGGCGGACAGCTTCGTCATGCTCTTAAGAGAAGTAAAATATTTGGTTGTATGAAATATCTTTTAAAAATTTTGAAATATTATAAGTATTTCATTAGTTATAAATTATATAAAATTTCTTTCTCAATTTAATTATTGAAAAATAAATTTGAAAAGAAAAAAAAATCAAAATAAATATCAAAGCTGCGCGTTATTCATTCAAAGAGTTTACACATCTATGCACAACACTAATATCATAAATGGCCGTAATACAATAAAAAAAGGGACAGGCGACACATGATTTTTATAACAGCGGCCTTTGTAGTAGGCAATAATGTGACCTGGGGAAAACCGAGAAGTATAAACATGTGAGGCCTAAGAGAAAAGTGGACATACTAAACAGCTCGAAGGAAAGACGCTGTAAGGGCTAAACGAATGAGCTAGTCGAGTTCAGGCCTTCATCAACTAAAGTTCAATTGTCAAGGCTCTACATACACTTGGCGGAAAGGATATTTTTCCGAATGTGTACCTCAAATGGCAGCGCTGCATATTTTACCACAGACGTAAAAGAACTTCGAATTATGCATTGAGTTTTGCATCATGATTATTTTGTTTTTTTATATAGGTTATTTATGCAAAATTCAAATGATAACAATTAAAATTTTACAGAGATAATTTAAATTAACATTATTAGATTTTCTATATGATTATTGAAAAATACATATTTTATTTCATGAAAATATAATTCAGATCATGAAAAAAGAAAGTAATATTGTTTGTTTACTACAATTATTTCATAAAATAATAAGTAACAATGATACGAAATTTGTTCCATAGTTTGGAATTGTCTTATGTCTGTGGTAAAATATGCGATGTTGCCATTTGAGATTAACATTCGGAAAAATATCCTTTCTGCCGAGTGTACAACCAATCAACTCAACACTTATAAAGAATATATTTTCATTATACATAAAATCAGAGTTTTTATTTGTACATTATTTCTATTTGATCAATTTTTACAAATATTATAAAATAATAAATATTTAAAAATTTTTTAATTATTTAAAAATTAAATTCAAATAAAAATTCAATATGAAAAAAAAAATTCTCTATGTTGGGATTGAACACGGGACCTTTAGGTTTAACTAATGAGAACTAATGAAATCCTAATGAGTTCGATGGTTTGATGAAGTTGTCACTTGGTGGCGTCGTTAATTTTTCTTCCCACAAGTGCAGGGAGGTCTCCCAGGTTGATATATAAAAAAATTGAAAAACAAAGATGTTAATAAAATTGTAATGTGAGCGATACCTATGTCAACTTGCGATCTTTGCGATAGTATAAAGCGTATTAAGAGGTATCGTAGTTATCCCACATAGCACCGAAGCTTCCAGGAAGCTTCCTAAAAGCGTCAAATGTCCCGCGCACTTTTCAATCAGAAAGATTCAACGGAAGCTTCCAGGAAGCTTATGTGGAAGAAATCAGTAAGCTTCCATGGAAGCTAGCATAAAGGTCTTTTTGAATCTTACAAGAAGTTTCCAAGGAAGATTGCCGCGAGGTTCCAAAAGTACTTCATGGAAGCTTCCACGGAATAATGCAAAAAGCTTACATGTAAGCTTCCGTGAAAGCTTCAATTAAAGCTTCCTGGAAGCGTAAAATATCCCGCGCACTTTTCTTTCAGAAAGATTCAATGGAAGATTCCAGGAAGCTTCCATGGAAGAAATCAGTAAGCTTCCATGGAAGCTAGTATAAAAGCCTTTTCAATCTTACAAGAAGCTTTCAAGGACCCTGTTAACACAATCTGTTGCAAACGCGATTGCGCAGAACTTGTGTGGTCTGTTTCCACATTTTAATGCATATCTGCTGAAATTTAATTGCGACTGAAACGTGCGTCAGATTTGTAACAGATTGCCAATCGAAACGTGCGATTCTAAGATAAAAATAAACACGCAGACTTTCAGCAGAATCGAAGCAGTCTTCCGTAAGAATCTTACAGCAGCACTTTACTCCAGAATTACATAAGAATGACCTAAGTTAAGTGCAATTATATGACGACAATAAACACGTAAACTTGCAGCAGAATCGAAGCAGTCTTCCGTAAGAATCTGGCAGCAGCACTTTACCCCAGAATTACATAAGAATGACATAAGTTGAGCGCAATTATATAACGAGAATAAACACGTAAACTTGCAGCAGAATCGAAGCAGTCTTCCATAAGAATCTTGCAGCAGCACTTTACCCCAGAATTACATAGGAATGACATAAGTTGAGCGCAATTATATGACGAGAATAAACACGCAAACTTGCAGCAGAATCGAAGCAGTCTTCCATAAGAATCTTGCAGCAGCACTTTACCCCAGAATTACATAGGAATGACATAAGTTGAGCGCAATCATATGACGAGAATAAACACGCAGACTTTCAGCAGAATCGAAGCAGTCTTCCGTAAGAATCTGGCAGCAGCACTTTACCCCAGAATTACATAAGAATGACATAAGTTGAGCGCAATTATATAACGAGAATAAACACGTAAACTTGCAGCAGAATCGAAGCAGTCTTCCATAAGAATCTTGCAGCAGCACTTTACCCCAGAATTACATAGGAATAACATAAGTTGAGCGCAATTATATGATGAGAATAAACACGCAAACTTGCAGCAGAATCGAAGCAGTCTTCCGTGAGAATCTTGCAGCAGCACTTTACCCCAGAATTAGATAAGAATGACATAAGTTAAATGCAATTATATGACGAGAATAAACACGTAAACTTGGAGTAAAATCGAAGCAGTCTTCCGTAAGAATCCTGCAGCAACACAGTTTATAGAATTTCAAAGTTAAGAGCAGGCCGAACTATCTGTCTTTGTCTAATAGAGTTTTTTATCATTTGTCGAAACACCATCCGTTGTATCAAGAAAAAAATAGTAGCCCCCGTTAGATATTAGTATAATTAGTAAATTTTGTAATAACAATCAAATTATTTTATCGCGTAGTTTTAGAATAATATGAGACCTACTAACAAACTAGAATATAACCTATCTTTTTTGGCAGGTCATATATTATTCAAAAACTACAAAATAAAATAATTTGATTGTTATTACAAAATTTACTTACTATTCTAATATCTAGCGGGGGCTACTATTTATTTCTTGATACAACGGATGGTGTTTATGTAAATGATGGAAAACGCTATAAGACAAAGACAGATAGTTCGGCCCCCTGTTAATTAATAGTTCCAAAAATTGAAGTTACTTTATAGAATATAGATAATACATTGTATTTTAATAGAAAAAATTTCATTGTGAATATTATTAACATTTAACTAACGAGAACATGTTCATAAGAGTTGTTGACAGATTTTAAGAAAGCAAATGTTAAATTTAAAAATTATAATTTATAATTTAATGAAAATATAATAATTTATGATTGCGATACATTTAATGCATTTCTTTAAACTTTACGTGTTCTTACTATACCGATGCCTACACCTATAGGCACATATTGGCTAAAAGAAAAATAGAAGGAACGCAAAAAACAATCAACATATATACACAAAGGGGTGGGCGCTGATGTTATAGTATAAAATTATATACATGTAGACATTGGAAACAAGAGAGGAGACCATTGCAGCCAACTGTCAAATATAAAAAACGTAGATAAAAAACTTCTATAATATCTAAGAAAAGTTTTAAATAAATTTCTATCAGTAGAAGATGATAAATATTTTGGTTCTACATTCATACGTAATTCTGTAGTAAAGTTTTGTCGCAAGATTCTTATGCGAGATAGCTTCAAGTATGCTGTATGCTCGCGTGATCATTCTTATGATGAAATTGCATTTAACTTTTGTCCTTCTGATGTAAGTTTAGCGCAAATCTGCTGCAAGATTCTCACATAAAACTGCTTCGATTCTGCTGCAAGTTTACGTGTTTATTCTCATCATTAAATTACACTTAACTTTTGTCATATTTATGTAATTCTGGGGTAAAGTGCTGCTGCAAGATTCTTACGGAAGACTGCTTCGATTCTGCTGCAAGTTTACGTGTTTATTCTCGTCATATAATTACACTTAACTTTTGTCATTCTTATGTAAATCTGAGGTAAAGTGCTGCTGCAAGTTTCTCATGCAAGATTGTTATGATTCTGTTATATGCTTGTGTATTTATTACGATTCCCAGAACAGTACTTGACAATTTGCAATTCTTACGTAATTGTGCTGCAAAACTTTGTCGGAAATTATTTACTCAATTTTGTTGCTAATGTCTGTAATAAGTTTTTTCCACAAGTTTACTGCAAAATATTTTCAAGATTCTGCGCATTCTTTCCGTTCCGTAGATTGCACTTTCTCTCTGCCAGAAACGTGCAATTCTGTTGCACTTATCTGTTGTAATTTCTTTTCATAAAAAACCCTATGAAATGCGGAAACAGACAGCACATGTTCTGCTGCAATTTTTTGATTTTCAAGAAAATTGCAGCAAAATTGCGTTGACCATGTTACCAGGGGAAGATTGCCGTAAGGTTCTAAAAATACTTCATGAAAGCTTCCATAAAAAAATGCTAGAAGCTTCCAGGATGATTCCAGTGTAAGGTTCCCGGAGGCTTTGGGGAAGTCAAAAATTCAAATATCATTTGGTTAATTTTATCCTTTTTCACCGTTCGAAAGGTATAGTGTTACGACTCTTTTCAACATTCTATTTTTCATTTTATATTTTATAAATATTTGCTGTGCAAAACACATATTTACTTACAACATACTATTTTATATACTATTATATCATATTTATACTTCAATACATATTCACATATATAAGGATTTACGTATAATTATAAAGACGCATTTACATTTTCAGGGCAGGCGCTGTGGGTACATACTCAAAACCGCCAACGTTCGACTTATATAGTAAGTGTGGTATCATCTCACTACTAAGGGACAAAACGCCCATTCAACACGTATCCCCCTGTAGGCGTAACTGCGAATCGAAGGTGACGGACTTGTATGATATCTGTCGGTAGTTCAATTCCCGACTAAACATAATTTTTTTTTTATAAATTATGTTGCAGATGTATATATTTCACTATTTTTTTAAATTTAAATATTTTTTAAGTATACAGATAAATGTATATGAACATGTACCAACGTATTATTCACACACAAACATTTTCATGCCATCTGAAGTCGAAAAATTCATTTTATATAGATTTTAGAATAAATTTATTTAAAAAAACTTAAATAAATAATACAATACTCTTTCTTAAAACTTTATTCAATTAAAGACTTTTCTTTAAAAAAGCAACAAAATGTTTTGTGTGCTTATTTACTAACTTAAATTATTATTAAAAGAAATTTTTTATCCAAAGTTATACAATTATAGAAACTTTTAATCATTTAATTTGTAATCTGTTTTATTCGTATTCATATAATAATCCGATATTAATTTTTAATTTTAAAAAGAATATCTTTATACATTAATTTAACAAATAAGACTATATTTTTAATTTATAAAATTAATGGGGGATTATTATATAAATACGGAAAAAGCAGATTACAAATTGAATAAATTAATTTTTATAATTATGCAACTTTGGGTAAAAATTTTTTATTACTATTAATTTTTAGTGAGTAAAAGAACACAAAATATTATGCTTTTTGAGAAAAAATCTTTTATTTGATGAAAGTCATGTATTCAAAACATTGTAAAGATATTTAGACATTGCAATTAATTTATTTAATTTATAAAATTTTATTAAATTAACGACTTTCTCTTAAAAAAAACATATTTGTTTGTGTTCTTTTTTATTAATTAAAATCAATAATAATAAAAATTCTTTATCGAAAGTTATACACAATTATAAAAAAATTTTTTATCATTTAAAATGTAATATGTTTTATTTCATATTTAAATAATCTACCATAAATTTTGTAAATCAAAAAAAATATGAGACATTAATTTAATAGAAAAAAAGACAATATTTTTAATCTATACAATTAAATTAATGTAAGGCAGACACTACACCTGTACTCATAAATATTCCCTGAATTTTAATTTTATTGTAAAATTTTAGAAGAAAAATGCATTAGCTTATAGTATGTACCATGAAGATTATTATATGAATTTTTTAAATAAATTCATTCGTCAATTATTTAAAATGTTAAAGTCCAATGATATATATAAAAATTATTCCATTGTGTACCAGGAATACAAAATTCCTATAAACTAAGAAATAGATTTATTTAAAAATTCAACTGAATAATTTTCATGGTATTTACTACAAACTAATGTATTTTTTTCTGAAACTTGGCAATGACTTTCCGTGAACAATAAAATATCCTTCCTGTAATATTCTGTAAAAGGCTGCAAAAAGTTTGAATAGAATTTTCCGCAAAATGTTACTGCAAGCTTCCTGCAAAATGTAAAGTAATCTTCAAAATAACATTCCGATGTAACTTTTCGGAAGCTTACTAAAAGCTATCTTATGATATTCAATTCGGCCCTCATGGAATATTACATGTAAGCTTCCCTAAACCTTCCGTAAGGCTTACATAAAAGATTCCAATGGAATCTTCCTAAAACTTTTATTTAGCTTCCAAAAAGCTTACAGGAAATAATCCTGATGAGTTACTGGTAACCTTTTGTAAACAATAAAATATTTTTCCTATAACATTCCACGGAAGGCTGCGGGAAGTTTGAATGGAATCTTCCACAAAATATTACTGAAAGCTTCCTGCAAGACATAATGTAATCTTCCGAATAACGTTTCTGTAATATTGCATGTAATCTTTCAAAAAGCTTACTGCAAGCTATTTTATAATGTTTTATTTAGCCCTCATGGAATATTACATGTTAGCTTCTCTGAACCTTCCATAAAGCTCACATGAAAGATTCCAATGGAAGCTTACCGAAACTTTCATTGAGCTTTCGGGAAGCTTACAGGAAATCTTCCTGACAAGTTACTAGTAACGTTCTGTAAACATTGAAATATTTTTCTTGTTACATGCCGGGGAAGGCTGCAGGAAGCTTGAATAAAATCTCCCACAAAATATTACTGGATGCTTTCTGTAAGACATAATGTAATCTTCCAAATAACATTTCTGTAATGTTACATGTAATCTTTCCGGAATCTGACTGGGAGCTATTTTGTAATGTTCCATTAAACCCTCCTGGAATATTACATGTTAGCTTTCCTGAACCTTCCGCAAAGTTTACATAAAAGATTTCAATAGAAGCTTCTCGAAACTTTCATTTAGCTTTCGGGAAGCTTACAAGGAATCTTTCTGACAAGTTACTGGTAACTTTTCGTAAACAATAAAATATTTTTTCTATAACATTCTACGGAAGGCTGCAGGAAATTTGAATGGAGTCTTCTACAAAATATTACTAAAGGCTTCCTGCAAGATATATTGCAATCTTCCAAATAACGTTTCTGTAATATTGCATGTAATCTTTTTGGAAACTTACTGAAAGCTATTTTGTAATGTTTCATTTAGCCCTCATGGAATATTGCATGTTAGCTTTTCTGAACCTTCCGTAAAGCTTATATGAAAGATTCTAATAGAAGCTTCCCGAAACTTTCATTTAGCTTTCGGGAAGCTTACAGGAAATCTTTCTGATAAGTTACTGGTAACCTTTCGTAAACAATTACATATTTTTCCTATAACATTCGACGAAAGGCTGCAGGAAGATTAAATGAAATCTTTCACAAAATATTATTAGAAGCTTCCTGCAAGATATATTGCAATATTCCAAATAACGTTTCTGTAATATTGCATGTAATCTTTTTGGGAACTTACTAAAAGCTATTTTGTAATGTTTCATTTAGCCCTGATGGAATATTACATGTTGGCTTCTCTGAACCTTCCGTAAAGCTTATATGAAAGATTGCAATAGGAGCATCCCGAAATTGTTATTTAGCTTTCGGGAAGCTTAAAAGGAATCTTCCTACCAAGTTACTGGTAACCTTCTGTAAACATTAAAATATTTTTCTTGTAACATGCTGTGGGAGGCTGCAGGAAGTTTGAATGGAATCTTCCACAAAATATTCCTGGAAGCTTACTATAAGACATAACGTAATCTTCCGAATAACGTTTCTGTAATGTAACATGTAATCTCTCCGGGAACTTACTGCAAGCTATTTTGTAATGTTCCATTTAGCCCTCATGGAATATTACATGTTAGCTCCTCTGAACCTTTCGTAAAGCTTATATGCAAGATTCCAATAGAAGCTTCCCGAAACTTTCATTTAGCTTTCCGTAAGCTTACAAAGAATCTTCCTGGTATGTTACTGGTAACCTTTCGTAAACAATAAAATATTTTTCCTATAACATTTCACGGAAGGCTGCAGGAAGTTTGAATGGAATCTTTCACAAAATATTACTGTAAGCTTTCTGCAAGATATATTGCCATCTTCCAAATAACGTTTCTGTAATATTGCATGTAATCTTTTTGGAAACTTACTGGGAGCTATTTTGTAATGTTACATTTAGCCCTCATGGAATATTACATGTTAGCTTCTCTGAACCTTCCGTAAAGCTCATATAAAAGATTCCAATGGAAGCATACCGAAACTTTCATTTAGCTTTCGGGAAGCTTACAAGGAATCTTTCTGACAAGTTACTGGTAACCATCCGTAAACAATAAAATACGGAAGGCTGCAGGAAGTTTAAATGGAGTCTTCTACAAAATATTACTGTAGGCTTCCTGCAAGATATATTGCAATCTTCCAAATAACGTTTCTGTAATATTGCATGTAATCTTTTTGGAAACTTACTGAAAGCTATTTTGTAATGTTTCATTTAGCCATCATGGAATATTACATGTTAGCTTCTCTGAACCTTCCGTAAAGCTCATATAAAAGATTCCAATGGAAGCATACCGAAACTTTCATTTAGCTTTCGGGAAGCTTACAAGGAATCTTTCTGACAAGTTACTGGTAACCATCCGTAAACAATAAAATACGGAAGGCTGCAGGAAGTTTAAATGGAGTCTTCTACAAAATATTACTGTAGGCTTCCTGCAAGATATATTGCAATCTTCCAAATAACGTTTCTGTAATATTGCATGTAATCTTTCAAAAAGCTTACTGCAAGCTATTTTATAATGTTTTATTTAGCCCTCATGGAATATTACATGTTAGCTTCTCTGAACCTTCCATAAAGCTCACATGAAAGATTCCAATGGAAGCTTACCGAAACTTTCATTGAGCTTTCGGGAAGCTTACAGGAAATCTTCCTGACAAGTTACTAGTAACGTTCTGTAAACATTGAAATATTTTTCTTGTTACATGCCGGGGAAGGCTGCAGGAAGCTTGAATAAAATCTCCCACAAAATATTACTGGATGCTTTCTGTAAGACATAATGTAATCTTCCAAATAACATTTCTGTAATGTTACATGTAATCTTTCCGGAATCTGACTGGGAGCTATTTTGTAATGTTCCATTAAACCCTCCTGGAATATTACATGTTAGCTTTCCTGAACCTTCCGCAAAGTTTACATAAAAGATTTCAATAGAAGCTTCTCGAAACTTTCATTTAGCTTTCGGGAAGCTTACAAGGAATCTTTCTGACAAGTTACTGGTAACTTTTCGTAAACAATAAAATATTTTTTCTATAACATTCTACGGAAGGCTGCAGGAAATTTGAATGGAGTCTTCTACAAAATATTACTAAAGGCTTCCTGCAAGATATATTGCAATCTTCCAAATAACGTTTCTGTAATATTGCATGTAATCTTTTTGGAAACTTACTGAAAGCTATTTTGTAATGTTTCATTTAGCCCTCATGGAATATTGCATGTTAGCTTTTCTGAACCTTCCGTAAAGCTTATATGAAAGATTCTAATAGAAGCTTCCCGAAACTTTCATTTAGCTTTCGGGAAGCTTACAGGAAATCTTTCTGATAAGTTACTGGTAACCTTTCGTAAACAATTACATATTTTTCCTATAACATTCGACGAAAGGCTGCAGGAAGATTAAATGAAATCTTTCACAAAATATTATTAGAAGCTTCCTGCAAGATATATTGCAATATTCCAAATAACGTTTCTGTAATATTGCATGTAATCTTTTTGGGAACTTACTAAAAGCTATTTTGTAATGTTTCATTTAGCCCTGATGGAATATTACATGTTGGCTTCTCTGAACCTTCCGTAAAGCTTATATGAAAGATTGCAATAGGAGCATCCCGAAATTGTTATTTAGCTTTCAGGAAGCTTAAAAGGAATCTTCCTACCAAGTTACTGGTAACCTTCTGTAAACATTAAAATATTTTTCTTGTAACATGCTGTGGGAGGCTGCAGGAAGTTTGAATGGAATCTTCCACAAAATATTCCTGGAAGCTTACTATAAGACATAACGTAATCTTCCGAATAACGTTTCTGTAATGTAACATGTAATCTCTCCGGGAACTTACTGCAAGCTATTTTGTAATGTTCCATTTAGCCCTCATGGAATATTACATGTTAGCTCCTCTGAACCTTTCGTAAAGCTTATATGCAAGATTCCAATAGAAGCTTCCCGAAACTTTCATTTAGCTTTCCGTAAGCTTACAAAGAATCTTCCTGGTATGTTACTGGTAACCTTTCGTAAACAATAAAATATTTTTCCTATAACATTTCACGGAAGGCTGCAGGAAGTTTGAATGGAATCTTTCACAAAATATTACTGTAAGCTTTCTGCAAGATATATTGCCATCTTCCAAATAACGTTTCTGTAATATTGCATGTAATCTTTTTGGAAACTTACTGGGAGCTATTTTGTAATGTTACATTTAGCCCTCATGGAATATTACATGTTAGCTTCTCTGAACCTTCCGTAAAGCTCATATAAAAGATTCCAATGGAAGCATACCGAAACTTTCATTTAGCTTTCGGGAAGCTTACAAGGAATCTTTCTGACAAGTTACTGGTAACCATCCGTAAACAATAAAATACGGAAGGCTGCAGGAAGTTTAAATGGAGTCTTCTACAAAATATTACTGTAGGCTTCCTGCAAGATGTATTGCAATCTTCCAAATAACGTTTCTGTAATATTGCATGTAATCTTTTTGGAAACTTACTGAAAGCTATTTTGTAATGTTTCATTTAGCCATCATGGAATATTACATGTTAGCTTCTCTGAACCTTCCGTAAAGCTCATATAAAAGATTCCAATGGAAGCATACCGAAACTTTCATTTAGCTTTCGGGAAGCTTACAAGGAATCTTTCTGACAAGTTACTGGTAACCATCCGTAAACAATAAAATACGGAAGGCTGCAGGAAGTTTAAATGGAGTCTTCTACAAAATATTACTGTAGGCTTCCTGCAAGATATATTGCAATCTTCCAAATAACGTTTCTGTAATATTGCATGTAATCTTTTTGGAAACTTACTGAAAGCTATTTTGTAATGTTTCATTTAGTCCTCATGGAATATTGCATATTAGCTTTTCTGAACCTTCCGTAAAGCTTATATGAAAGATTCTAATAGAAGCTTCTCAAACTTTCATTTAGCTTTCGGGAAGCTTACAGGAAATCTTTTTGATAAGTTACTGGTAACCTTTCGTGAACAATAAACTATTTTTTCTATAACATTCCACGGAAGGCTGCAGGAAGTTTGAATGGAATCTTTCACAAAATATTACTGTAAGCTTTCTGCAAGATATATTGCAACCTTCCAAATAACGTTTCTGTAATGTTGCATGTAATCTTTTAGAAAGCTTATTGGAAGCTATTTTGTAATGTTACATTTAGCCCTCATGGAATATTACATGTTAGCTTCTCTGAACCTTCCCTAAAGCTCATATGAAAGATTCCAATGGAAGCATACCGAAACTTTCGTTTAGCTTTCGGGAAGCTTAAAGAAAATCTTTCTGATAAGTTACTAGTAACATTCTGTAAACATTGCAATATTTTTCTTGTTACATGCCGTGGAAGGCTGCAGAAAGTTTGAATGGAATCTTCCACGAAATATAACTAGAGGCTTTCTGTAAGATATATTGCAATCTTCCAAATAACGTTTCTGTAATATTTCATGTAATCTTTTTCGAAACTCACTGGAAGTTATTTCGTAATTTTCTATTTAGCTCTCATAGAATATTACATGTTAGCTTTTCTGAACCTTACGTAAAGCTTATATTAAAGATTGTAATAGGAGCATCTCGAAACATTCATTTAGCTTTCGGTAAGCTTAAAAGGAATCTTCCTGACAAGTTAGTGGTAACCTTTTGTAAACATTGAAATATTTCTCGTGTTACATATCGTGGAAGGCTGCAGGAACTTTAAATGGAATCTTCCACAAAATATTTCTGGAAGCTTACTGTAAGACATAACGTAATCTTTCGAATAACGTTTCTGTAATGTTACATGTAATCTCTCCGGAAGCTTACTGCAAGCTATTCCGTAATGTTCCATTTAGCCCTCATGGAATATTACATGTTAGCTCCTCTAAACCTTTCATAAAGCTTATATGAAAGATTCTAATAGAAGCTTCCCGAAACTTTGATTAAGCTTTCGGTAAGCTTACAACGAATCTTCCAGATATGTTACTGGTAACCTTTCGTAAACAATTAAATATTTTTTCTATAACCTTCCACAAAAGGCTGCAGAAAGTTTGAATGGAATCTTCCACAAAATATTACTGGAAGCTACCTGCAAAATATATTGCAATCTTCTAAATAACGTTTCTGTAATATTGCATGTAATCTTTTCAGAAATTTACTGGAAGCTATTTTGTAATGTTTTATTTAGCCCTCATGGAATATCACATATTAGCTTCTGTGAACCTTCCGTAAAGCTTATATGAAAGATTCCAATAGAAGCTCTCCGGAACTTTCATTTAGCTTTCGGGAAGCTTACAAGGAATCTTCCTGACAAGTTACTGATAACCTTTCGTAAACCATAAAATATTTTTCCTATAACATTACACGGAAGGCTGCAGGAAGTTTGAATGGAATCTTCCACAAAATATCACTGGAAGCTTCCTGCAAGATATAATGTAATCTTCCGAATAACGTTTCTGTAATATTGCATGTAATCTTTCAAAAAGCTTACTGGAAGCTATTTTGTAATGTTACATTTAGCCCTCATGGAATATTACATGTTAGCTTCTCTGAACTTTCCATAAAGCTTATATGAAAGATTCCAATAGAAGCTTCCTGAAACTTTCATTTAGCATTCGGGAAGCTTGCAGGAAATCTTTCTGATAAGTTACTGCTAACCTTTCGTAAACAATAAAATATTTCTCCTATAACATTCCACGGAAGGCTGCAGGAAGTTTGAATAGAATCTTCCACAAAATATTACTGGAAGCTTCCTGCAAGATATATTGCAATCTTCCAAATAACGTTTCTGTAATATTGCATGTAATCTTTTCGGAAATTTACTGGAAGCTATTCTATAATGTTTCATTTAACCCTCATGAAATATTACTTGTTAGCTTCTGTGAACCTTCCGTAAAGCTTATATGAAAGATTCCAATAAAGGCTCCCCGGAACTTTCATTTAGCTTTTGGGAAGCTTACAAGGAATCTTCCTGACAAGTTACTGGTAACTTTTGTAAACAATAAAATATTTTTCCTATAACATTCCACGGAAGGCTGCAGGAAGTTTGAATGGAATCTTTCACAAAATATTCCTGAAGCTTCCTGCAAGATATAATGTAATCTTCCGAATAACATTTCTGTAATATTGCATGTAATCTTTCAGAAAGCTTACTGGAAGCTATTTTGTAATGTTTCATTTAGCCCTCATGGAATATTACATGTTAGCTTCTCTGAACCTTCCCTAAAGCTCATATGAAAGATTCCAATGGAAGCATACCGAAACTTTCGTTTAGCTTTCGGGAAGCTTAAAGACAATCTTTCTGATAAGTTACTAGTAACATTCTGTAAACATTGCAATATTTTTCTTGTTACATGCCGTGGAAGGCTGCAGAAAGTTTGAATGGAATCTTCCACGAAATATAACTAGAGGCTTTCTGTAAGATATATTGCAATCTTCCAAATAACGTTTCTGTAATATTTCATGTAATCTTTCTCGAAACTCACTGGAAGTTATTTCGTAATCTTCTATTTAGCTCTCATAGAATATTACATGTTAGCTTTTCTGAACCTTACGTAAAGCTTATATTAAAGATTGTAATAGGAGCATCTCGAAACATTCATTTAGCTTTCGGGAAGCTTAAAAGGAATCTTCCTGACAAGTTAGTGGTAACCTTTTGTAAACATTGAAATATTTCTCGTGTTACATATCGTGGAAGGCTGCAGGAACTTTAAATGGAATCTTCCACAAAATATTTCTGGAAGCTTACTGTAAGACATAACGTAATCTTTCGAATAACGTTTCTGTAATGTTACATGTAATCTCTCCGGAAGCTTACTGCAAGCTATTCCGTAATGTTCCATTTAGCCCTCATGGAATATTACATGTTAGCTCCTCTAAACCTTTCATAAAGCTTATATGAAAGATTCTAATAGAAGCTTCCCGAAACTTTGATTAAGCTTTCGGTAAGCTTACAACGAATCTTCCTGATATGTTACTGGTAACCTTTCGTAAACAATTAAATATTTTTTCTATAACCTTCCACAAAAGGCTGCAGAAAGTTTGAATGGAATCTTCCACAAAATATTACTGGAAGCTACCTGCAAAATATATTGCAATCTTCTAAATAACGTTTCTGTAATATTGCATGTAATCTTTTCAGAAATTTACTGGAAGCTATTTTGTAATGTTTTATTTAGCCCTCATGGAATATCACATATTAGCTTCTGTGAACCTTCCGTAAAGCTTATATGAAAGATTCCAATAGAAGCTCTCCGGAACTTTCATTTAGCTTTCGGGAAGCTTACAAGGAATCTTCCTGACAAGTGACTGGTAACCTTTTGTAAACAATAAAATATTTTTTCTATAACATTCCACGGAAGGCTGCAGGAAGTTTGAATGGAATCTTTCACAAAATATTCCTGAAGCTTCCTGCAAGATATAATGTAATCTTCCGAATAACATTTCTGTAATATTGCATGTAATCTTTCAGAAAGCTTACTGGAAGCTATTTTGTAATGTTTCATTTAGCCCTCATGGAATATTACATGTTAGCTTCTCTGAACCTTCCGTAAAGCTCACATGAAAGATTCCAATAGAAGCTTCTCGAAACTTTCATTTAGCTTCCGGGAAGCTTGCTAGAAGCTTACATTGGAATCTTTCTCGAATCTTTTGTTGGAAGCTTCCTGAATCTTTCGTGCTATGTGGGATCCCATTCTAATAATATTTTTATTCAAAGTTTATGAGTAAACGGTGCGTCAAATCATATTCTTTAACTACAGAAAGGAAATTTATAAGATTAATCCTGATTGCGGACAACTCAAGAAATTTATTAAAATATTACACATAAGAAGTTATGAAAAAACTTTCAATGTATAGTATTTTGAGGTTAGGTTTATTGAGCTTGATATTTAATTTTCATTCGAAGTTAATGAAAAAATAACAAGTCTAAGTGATTTTTTTTAACAAAAATGATTGAATTAATATAGCTTTAGCGCGGACAAGTCATTATATTTGTCTAAATAGTCAATTCAAGGAGATATCAATCAGATAAAAAAAGCAAAAATCGATTCTAACAACTCCGACATCCCGTTAATGTCAAAATCTTAATATAATTGCAATTAATATGTATACAAACATAAATGTCTTAATATGCATCTGTTCTAGAAAGCTGGTGGTCATCACCTCATTGAAGCTAAATAGAAATCTAATTACTGTAATTAAATACAATAATACTTGATAAAACGCGACCAAATCATTTATTTGAATCAACCAAGTATTTTGTTAATTTAAATAACTATTTATTCGAATCAATAATGTATTTCAATGAATAAAGTTTAGTATTTACATTGAATACATATTTATTTATTTTGGATAAATATTTTATTGATAAAACTCAATGATTTATTCAAATCAACCAAATATTTAGTCAATTCAAATACATTTTTGTTGATTTGACCAAATTTTTTGTGAGTGTAGTTAATTATTTCATGAATAATATCGAACATTTTGCTCAGCTAACGAAATATTTTATTAATCTGATTAATTATTTTAGAATTCAATTGAATATTTAATTGATTAAATGACTATTATGATTACTTGAATACAAAGTCATTTGATCCATATAAATATCTTATAAAATCAATTATATTTCTTAATTAATATTCATAAAATATTTAATTCTTTATATTAAATGTTTTCATTTATAAAAATTACATATTTTATGTAATAAACGTAATCAAAAATTATTTGATTCAATTAAATTTTTCTCTCAGTATATATAAAATAAAAATAAAATGAAGAATTTAGAATAGAATAAAAAAATTAATAAGAAAAGAGTAATAGAGAGAAATATATATGAAAGTTTGTATTTATCAAACTTTATTTCAATCAAATTTTATTAAAATAAAATTTTTACAAAGGCCATTTGAATGACATAAGCAAAACATTATGCACGATAGGACAGTTTTTCTACAACTACACAATTTAGTTGAGCATGATTTGCATTTATAATTTGAAGCTAATTTATTGGTTGATGAAAATATAATTGATATTTTTTCGGAAGAAAATTATCTTTTTCTATAATAAATCTAATATTCCTCGACATTCAATTGATGATTTTGAATTTCCAATATATTCATTTGTTATGAACAAATCTTCTGATTATATTTCCATTAACCAATAAATTACCTCTAAACTGTAACTGCAAACCATACTCAACAAAATTATGTAATGTACACTGGACGAAAAGGATATTTTTCCAAATGGCAACATCGCATATTTTACCACAGACATAAGACAATTCTAAATTATGGAACAAATTTCGCATCATCGTTACTTATTACTTAATAGGAGGCCGTATCATTCTGTCCTTGTCTAATCTTAATTTTCTTTATTATTAATAAATTAAATATTTTTATAGAAAAGTAAGACAACCGCCCAATAGAGCAAAAGACAAGCAAACGGTTCTTTTTTATGAAAAAATATGAAATTTTGATTATTTTTCGAGTGAAGTCTGAAACGGAAAAACAATCGAACTTGATTGAGTTGATTCAACGGTTTTTCGTTTCAGACTCCACTCGAAAAATAATCAAAATTTCATATTTTTTCATAAAAAAATCGTTTGCTTGTCTTTTGCTCTATTGGGCGGTTGTCTTACTTTTCTATGAAAACATTTAATTTATTAATAATAAAGAAAATTTAGATTAGACAAGGACAGAACTATACGGCCGCCTCTTAAGGGGATGTAAAATGGACACTACACCTATACTCATAAATATTCACTATCTTTACATTTTATTGCAAAATTTTCAATAAAAAAATGCATTAACTTGTAGTATGTACCATGATGATTATTTAGTTAAATTTTCAAATAAATTCATTCATTAGTAATGGAGAATTTTGGATTCCAAAATTATTTATTAAAATTTTTCGATTTTGTACAGGAATCGAAATATCTTAAAAACTAATGAATGAATATATTTGAAAATTTAACTGAATAATCTTTATGGTACATAGTACAAGCTAACGCATTTTTTTATTGAAAATTTTGCAATAAAATGAAAAGATAGTCAATATTTACCAGTACAGGTGTAGTGTCCATTTCACATCCCCTTAATGACATAACTTTAGTAAACAAACAATATTACTTTCTTTTTTCATGATCTGAATTATAATTTTATGAAATAAAATTTTTATTTCTTAGTTCAATAATCATATAGAATCTAATATTGTTAATTTAAATTATATTTGTGATAAAATTTTAGTTATCATTATATATATGCATAAATAACCTATATGAAAGAAAAAAAAAATAATCATGATGCGAAACTCAATGCATGATTTGAAGTTTTCTTACGTCTGTGGTAAAATATGCAGCGCTGCCATTTGAAGTACACATTCGGAAAAATATCCTTTCCGCCAAGTTTACAGAAGCTGGTCTATTGTGCATAATTTTTTGCTTTACATATAATTTCTCTCTAATGCTTCTAAATTATTAGATTTTAACTTAATCTTTTTATTCTAATAACATTTCAAATTCTTTTTTTGTTCTTATTTTATACACTTATTCATATTAATTTTATATATTTATTTCGTGTACGAATATTCATACATATACTTCTATTACATGATTATTTATTGCATGTAAGCTCAACATATTTTATAAAATAATTACAAATCAAATAAATGTATGCTAGAAGTCGTCAGTGGCTCACTTCGTAGAGCGATGGATTCATAATCTCAAGGACTCGAGTTTAGAATTCTGATCCCGCTGGCTGACTGACCTCAGTACCACTGATATGTACTTAGTTAACAAACGCATTAAAAACATTCGTCGCTAATTAACATCGCAATGATACAGCGACGTTAAATAAAATAAAAGTATATATATTAATTACTGAATAAAACATCACATGAATAATAACGTAAGTTTTGGCTTTCTGTATATATAATCAAAGAAGATAGACGCTTATAGAAAGATTCTTCTGAATTAAATTTCTCGTCCGAAACGCTGGGTAATATAACATTGTTTGTATATCTATACATATGAAAAATTTGATATATATAGATATAAAAATACATGGAATCTAGTGGCGCCCTCTGTAGCTGGGTAACTCATTTTTGGCAGAAATTCCCCATTTTAGAGTATAAGCGTCTATATTCGTTGGTATTATGCAGTTTTCGTCTTTATTTTTATCCTTATATTGTCTTTAAGCATTGCAATGAATTCTTTAGAATGTTAAGAATGTGCCTCTAATATAAATTTTAGCCATGGATAGTTAAATTTTAATTACAACTAGGGGGCAAGCGTACCAACCCCCACCTTACATGTAAAACTTTAAAACATATTAAATACTTTTTTAAATACATTTAATTTAAGGAAGTGCTGTCATAAATCTGTCAACGGGACAAATTCCGATGAAATCGAAATAATAGGTCAATATTGTTGCAAGAATGACTCAAATAAATTTTTTTAGACCTTATATGTAACCATTTCTAGATCCAAAAATTCAGATAAAATTTTAATTCAAAATGAACAAGATAATAAACATAAAATTAAAAATATTGTTTGGAACAAAATTCTGTAATTTTTTAAATAAAATTTTTAAAAAAATTTTTCAATTGCATTTTATTATAATAATTGACTGATTCTATTCAGTTTCATGCAGGCCGTCACTGATCGAATTTTTTTTTCTCTTCTAAGTGATAAAAATACCTTCCAATATATATATGAAGATATAATTTACCTCATAGAACGCTCAAAAATATGTTTTCTCCTCGCTACAGCGTATTTAGTGTTGGGTGTAAAAATGAAAATTAAAAAATTGAAAATACACCCCAATTTTCAAGTAGCTGTAGCTGTGTCAATTTTTGACTTTTGTGGACGTTCTTATAATGAAAATGTGCGAAATTTAGTCTAGCTTTAAATGCCGTTTTGATTTTTGCGATACGAGTTGATTTCTCTGAGTTATTCATCAAAAACCGAAAAAAGCGATTTTTTTCAAACGCAATTTTCTCAAAAACTATATTTTTCTTTTTTTTTTTTAAATTTTTATGTTTTTAAACATGAAAAATACTAACTTTTAGGATAGGTGAGAATAAGCCATTTTGCCTTATTTTTTTTAAACAGATTTTTAAACGTTTTTTTATATTTTCCATTATAAAGCATTGATACCATCATGCCATTCTTCCAACAATTACGTCTTTTGACAATTCGATTATGCTTTTATTTATTAATTTATCAAAAATATTAACAAAAATCTTTAAAATAAACCCTCGATCAAATTTTTTTATCAACTAGAACCGAAGTTATGATGATTTTAAGTTTATAAAAATAGATATTTTTTTGTTGATGATTAAAACTAGCAAAAAATATCTCGCTCCTAACGTCGCTCGGTTGAATTTTCATATATTATATTATTATGTATAAATTAACCAATATTAAAATAAAATAGAATTGCCGCAACTTATGAATTTTGATATTCTAGTTTTGTACTAAATTAAATTTTCATTTTTTTATAAAAAAGATAGTTACACTGTGCATAAAAATTGTTTAAATATAAATTATATCATGATGAATTAAGAATTTGTTCTACTAAATTACATTAGAATTAATAAAAAAATAAAATAGGAATTCATTCTTTTTAATCACGTGTTTCAATCACGAACTGGAAGACTGGAAGAAATTCCTTTCAAGTTCAAGGTGCGCATTTTTGGAACTCCCTGCCTGCTAATATAAAAAATCTTACATCGTTCGGCAGGTTCAAGTTGGCTTTGAGGAGGTGCTTACTCGACCTCGAGTGATCTTAATTTTAAGTATTCTAATTTTATGTTAATTTATTTTGTTTTGTCTTATATATAGATTTAAGGTGTGAATGTATTTATTAGCGCGAATGATGGTTGAATGAATGCTAAAAGAATGAGTGATTCTGTTTCTTTTTATTAATAGTCATGGCATCTTCGGTATCAAGTTTTTATTCTTTGAATTTTATTATTATATTATTTTTTATTATTTATTGTTGCATTGTTTTGTCCGATTTTATTTTTATTTGATGTCATGACTATGCTTTATGCTTTATGCTTTATCTTTTAAATTGTGTTATTTGATTTTAATTTGATTTTAATTTTATGACTGATAGATATTTAAGACTGTTTTCATTGTAATTTATGTTTTCATACTTTCTGCGTGTATTTAGAGTAGTCTGTGATATTGCTTTTATATAGTGACTTACTGATACATGATTATATATTAATTTTAATATTTGACTGTGATATCTTATCATATTATGTGCAATACTTTATACAGAATTATTATTTATTGCTTGATGTATTACACGCCTTTTTGTACTCTTTTACAAAATAAATTAATATCTATCTATCTACTAACCATGAAATAATCGAAAACGGTATTTGACGTTTACTAGAACTAACAACTGCACGGAGAAAGGAAAGTATTGTTAAAATAGGTTCTAAATCAAGTGTATCTAATTTATGTACTAAGGTACTTAAAAAAAGAGTGGCGATATAATTTCAAGTAGTACTATAGTGTCTTTTTCTGGAACTAAGACTGATATTTCACCTACTCGATTCAAGGGCAATATTTCGCAGGAAATGTAATTATTAATCTCTTTTCGGGCGGCTTTTCCTGTTACTCAAAATTAAAAATTATTAAGTATAGAATTATTTACATAATATATAACACTTTAAAATTACTAATAATTAATATTTTAATTCGTGATATTTAAGGAATAAAACGATACATGTTTATCTTCCATATTCCGTTTTAAAATAGTTACTTTTCAGTTTTAAATTAATTATTAGTAATTTAAAATTGATATATATATATATTATCAAGAGGCGCGGTAGCGCCTCGACGGCGAGTTAAGGTATATATACGAAAACGTCGAGGCGCTCCTCTTATACTTTGAATTAGAGAGTTGAAAATTTTAAAATGGATTATATCAAAATGCAATCATATTTTTTATATATAAATATAAATGAAATGATAAAGATTTTTATCATCTTTAATTTAAAAAAAGTTTCATTACAATTCGTTCTCTCAATCACGAGAAAACGTAATTTAAAATTTCAAAGCACCAGATTCGCGTTATGAAAATTCTTCTCTGTCGTTTCCAGCCAGCGAAAATTGTTCAACCGGAAGTATGTCACACCTTAGTATTGTAAGAGCGCTATGAGCGTATTTTTTGTCTGCTGGCGCTGGCATAGTAGTTATAGTATAGTGAATTCGTATGTCGGTGTCGGTAGTGTTCACGATCGCGAAATATAGACGTTAATTAATCAGGTTGTGGGATATATATATATATATATATATATATATATATATATATATATAAATATATATAAAATAATAATAACCTCGCGTTATAATATATATAAATTAAAATAATATTTTCGTACAAACGTATTCTATAATTCTAACATAGTATGATTTTTTTATTATCAACTAAACACTTTCTTGTGAATGATGTTTCGTCGACCTGGAGGTCCTTCAACTCACCTAAACATCATCTATAGAAAGTGACAAAAATTTATATATTTCCAATGATAATACTAGATGTGTTTCCTCGTGGATGATGTTTCGTGATCCTGGAGGCCATCCTGGTCACCTGGACATCATCTCCAGGAAGTGACAAAAAATTTTTTAATTTCATTTATAATACTAGATGCACTTTCTGAATGACGTTTCGTCGACCTGGAGGTTGTCCAGGTCACCTGGACATCATCTTCAGGAAGTGACGAAAATTTACGATAGTTTGTAATTAATGTATTCAAGCGTCTACTGAAAAATTGTGTTACGATTAATTAAACATAAAAAAATTAATTGAACATAAATGTTTAATTTAATTAAACATTTCATCAAAATTTGTTCACTTTCTAATTTTTTTGTTTTGAATATTTAATTGTCTATAATTTCTTTATAAATTTTAAAAAGATTTTTTGTTATATTTTGTATCTAGTTTTATAGAGTTATACAAAAGTTATATATAATCATTTTCAGATACAAACTATATCCAGTAAGCTATATATGAACTTGACACAATAGTTTCACGTGGGTATGTCTTTTAGTAAAAAAAATGTGAAAAGATATGAGTAGAAGTTCCATTTTCTAAACTTAACATTTTTATACTGAGTAATCGTTTTAATTACTTTGATTAATGTCTAAATATAAAAATAGTTTCATTTTACTGTATTCAACAATAATATATTGAAATATATTCATGGAAGGCACTTCGATCATTTTTGGTCTGAAAAATGTAAATTTTGAGAATTTAATATTATCCTTTTTTTTCACCAACTGTGTAGCTCTTTGTAACTAAAAGAGATGGAGCTCTAAAATTTTGTAGGTGCTTTTAAAGAATATTAATTTAACAAATTAAATATTTAAGAATTATTTAAATTTTATTATTTTTATTAAATTTGATTACGTACTACAATGTGTTTTGTTTTCATCATATTAATATGAATAATACTAAATTATGTGCTATTTAATATAATAATTTTTAAAATCTTTTTTAAATGAATATATTAATCTTAATCTAAATACTTTATATTATTTGGGTGTTATCCAAAACACTAAATTTAAAATCTGTGTTATATTTATTCCTCATCCAGTCTTTTTATTTTAAAGTACTTTGAAATTCCGTCACGCTTTTAGAATAATATATATTTTTTTAGTACTTTTTCAAACTATTAAATAAATATACAATTTTGGCTGAAGAAAGTTTAGAAATCAATCAAGTAATCGTCGAATATTACTGTATTCAATTCATTCTTTTTAATAAAAAGGAATGAAATTGACATTGATTAATAAGCTCTTATGTTTCAACTTTTTAAAATAATATAAAATTCATAAAAATACCTTTAAACTATTTTTTTATTTTATAATTTTATCAAATTTCTTGAAATTCTTTTAATATTATAACTGTTATTTTTTGTTTTTAATCATTGTTCAAATTGATAAATACTATTTAATCTTTATTATTACTTTAAAAAAAGTATATTTTAGGCGAGTTCAGGTATTGAATAGTATAGTATTCTTTAGAACATTTTTTCTAAATATTTTATTTTACCCAATACATAATATTTTTTTTATTTTAGTTTTCGAAAGTACTGAAATATTATTATGAAGTTTATACTTTTTATTTGATTAATCTTTAGTTTTTGCTTAAGAAAGTTTTGAAATCAATCAAGCAATCGTCGAGTACTTCCGTATTTAATTCATTCTTTTTAATATGAAGTTCATAATATGAATAATATGAAATTCATAATATGAATAATATGAAATTCATAATATGAATAATATGAAATTCATAAAATATTTACAGTTTTGGCTAAAGAAAGTTTCGAAATCAATCAAGCAATCGTCGAGTACTTCTGTATTCAATTCATTTTTTTTAATTATATAGAATTCATCAAATGCTCAATTTATATTCTTTTTGATAGATGAATGTTTGGAAAAATTTTTCCAAATAATTTCTGAAAAAAGTGATTACTGAGATGAAGATAGCGATGATAATACACATCAAAATCAAAAAATAAAGGTATACCAGATCAACATTTTATTTCATTTATGAGTGAATATTAATACATGAACATTAAGGAACTATAGTTGATCTTATATCTATTTTTTACTTTATCCTTTATGAGAGACATATTTAATTATAAATTTCTAAAAACTTGGCAGAAGGGCCATTAGCTTCTAACAACTTATATTTGAGAATTTGCTGCCATCAGCTTCAAAATTATTCATGCGTTTTTAAAATTATGCATTCTCTGTTTCATTGCACTATCATTTTATTTTCAAGAGCTTTAAAACATATTAAATTTTACTAATTATCTACAAAATAACTTGCCAGGCCCGTAGATTAATATTTTGTTGGTGAAATGCTCAATGTTAATGTGTACTGGTTTATAATTTAATTGCTAGCTAATTCACGTGTGTTAAATAACAGTTTAAAATATGAATTTAAATACACATACATTCAAAGATAAAGAACAAAAATACATCCTATTACAATTAATAAAAATCTATTTTGTGCTTAAAAATTATTTTTTTTTATATGTGATGTTATGTAATGCAGAGAATTCAATATTCTTAGTTTTCTTTCACTTATTTTTACTATATAAACTTTAAAATTATCAAATACACCATAAACTATTAATCTACGGGTAAACTAAAGATTAATCAAATGAAAAGTATAAACTTGATAATAATATTTCAGTACTTTCGAAAACTGAAATAAAAAAAATATTATGTATTAGGTAAAATAAAATATTTAGAAAAAATGTTCTAAAGAATACTATACTATTCAATACCTGAACTCGCCTAAAATATACTTTTTTAAAAGTAATAATAATATAATTTACATTATATTTATCGAGTGTTGAAAATTGTTACACAATTTAATGGGTTTTACGTTAATATGTATTAATTATATTGAAGTTTTTCGCTCCTATCGTCGCTCAGTTAAATTTTCTTTTATTATATTATTATGTATAAATGACTAATTTTAAGTAAATAAGAATTAATTAATTTAAGTTAATTTTGAGTACTAAATAAAATTAAAAATAATTTGATGAAACATAATATAAAAATATATGTACACATGTGCTTAAAGTAAAAAAGCGTATAATTTATTTCATCAAGTGACTATTCCTCAATCTACTTTCATAAGAAAAACAAAGATAGTACGATATTTGATATAAATAAACTGAGAACTGGGAACTGAATAACAACTACAATTTCCAGACCTTAATGTATGACCATGAATTTGAATTACGAAGTATCACAAGTAAGGTTTGCATATCGTAAATATTATAATTTTTAGAAAATTCTTGATATTAATAAATTATTAATTTAAATAATTTAATATTTTTTCATTGATGACAAGTAACCTTTCAAATATAGTTAAAATAATACTGTAAATGTCAATCAAATAACATTTTCATCAAAGTAAATTTCAACGCTATAATTATTAAAATAAACATTTTTATTTAACTACAATCTATTGTAATAATTATTTTGTTAAAATATATATTAAAAAAATAATAATTTTATTTGATGAACAGTTATATAACTATTATATATTTATAATTGTATGACTAAATTTATTAAATTAAAATTTTATTCAGTTATCATTCAGAGAATAAAGTATTTAAATTAGTTTTCATGAAAATATATTATTCGAAAAGTTACTTGTTAAGAGCAGGCCGGATTCGCTGTCCTTGTCTAATTGGCATTTTTGTTATTTACTCAAGTATTAATCGGTGTATCTGCAAATTGAAGGTTAAGCGCAATAGATATTATTATTACAAATATTTATGCACAAGAAAAAAAAATCTATCGCTTTGTTTTTGAGAAAAGTAAGGAACGCGAAAATATTATAAACATAATCTTTTACTTCGACGTTCCTTACTTTTCTCAAAAACAAATCGGTAGATTTTTTTTTTCTTGTGCATAGATATTCATAATAATAATATCTATTGCGATCAACCTTTATTTTGAAGATACACCGATTAATACTTGAGTAAATAACAAACAACTCAATTGTTACTCGGTCGGTATCAGGTTCTACTCCGGCCTGCCGTTAACAATTTTTTTATAAATAACATACATTTAACCTTAATTACATTTTCAATTGTACACGTGTTAGTATTTAAATAATTTGTCATTTATATAAAAATTGTTAACAATTAAATATATTAAAATTACATTTTAATATATTAAAATTATATTTACCTTATTTTGTTGATTTTAACGACAGTCAATTAATAATTGTATTTCAATGATTAAAACAACTTTTACTGTCAATTTATTTATTATAAAATTAAACTTGCAACGTTTCAGTCATATTTAAAAATGACTCTCCTCAGGCAAAACAATACAAAACAGTTTACTACATTTCCAATTGATTATCTGAAATTAATAAGATCACAAGAAATTTTTTTTATATAAACTAACAAATATTCATACATAATTTGCACATAATATAACATAAATACCTAATCTTTCTTTTTAATCCTTTTCTTTCTATTAATTGTAATAAATAATTATTATGAAAATACATTCCTTGTAAATAAAATTTTAAAGTTTAAAATCGAGAACAGTCACACTCTTAAAAACAGCTACACACTGATTAAGGATTTAAAGGAATTAAAGATACCATGATCACTCCATCTTTAGCATTGATGTCACAGCTCTTTACAACAATGTTTACATAAAAGCCATATCAGCAGTTATTGAAAGAAGATGGATTTACTTGCATAATCATACAGATATGACACTTCATAGTCTAGGTGCCCAGGGGGTTTCGTATGAAGTTAGAGGTCCCACCAAGCAAGTAGGTGATTTATATGTATTTTGAGCTGCTGAATCCGAATTTGCAACTTGTTTCTCGCGCAAGTGGTCGAGTAATTTGTTATAAACTAATTGATTGTTTAAATGGCTATAGTTTATGAACTACAATAGATGAAGTGATTTTCTCTGCAAAAACTTGTTCTTTCATAAAAAAAATAAAAAAAAATCGTTTATGTTGCATGTCAATTCGATAATTAGAACCAGAGATATGGCAAATATATTGCAAAAAAACATAGAGACGTAGCGGAAGCGTGGAACGCTCTGGTAAAAAACCTTATAATTCGACTACTAATTAATATTTTTTGAAGTTCAACATGTGTTTGAAAAATGTCAGAGTCTCAGCTTTAATGATAAATTGTTATATATTACTTTCAAGTGTTAATCAATATGCTAGAATGATTTGGAGCAGAAAAAATTTTCAATTTTTAGAATCTTGTTTGTTTATAACGAAATGATATAGGTTAAGGAGATGTAAAACGGACACTACACCTGTACTTATAAATATTAACTTCCTTTCTATTTTATTGATGAATTTCTAGAAAAGAAATGCATTAGCTTGTAGCATGTACTATAATAATTATTTAGTTAAATTTTCAAATAAATTCATTCACTAGTTTTTAGGATGTTTGGATTCCTGTACTAAATTAAAAAATTTTAATAAATAATTTTGGAACCCAAAATTCTCAATAATTAATGAATGAATTCATTTAAAAATTTAACTGAATAATCTTCATGGTACATTCTACAAGCTAATGCATTTTTTTACTGAAAATTTTGCAATAAAATTGAAAGATAGTCAATATTTATGAATACAGGTGTAGTGTCCATTTTACATCGCCTTAACGAACAAAATATTTCTATATTTTTGATATAGAATGATAGGGAATTTGATCTAGTTTAAGAATCTGTCCGGTTTTTCAAATTCAAGTAAGTAGAACCTGAGATATCACAAATTTAAGCTGTAGCGCCAACTCCTTGCAATACGACATATGTGTGCAATATGGCGATCGCTTTCCTTATTCAAAATTCTTTTATTATAAGGTAAGTAATTTCATTTTTTTATAATAAAATTAATTTTAACTCTGTATTAGAAAATTAAATAAAAATTTAATAAAAAAGGATTCAGCTAAAAATAGATGACTCTAATAAATCGGAAGGTTAAAACAAATTTTTTGAATAAAATAGATTGTTGTTCTTTTTGCAATTGCAAAAAAATAAATAAATGTAAAAATACTCCATAAGTTGAGTAAATTGTTTACTATTATAGTAGAAAAATCAATGATTATTCAAAAACCTAAATCTACTTCATCTAAATGTATTATACACTTCGAGCATATACTACTGGAGGAAGCCTCCGAATGGCAGAAAGCCTTACAAGGCGAAGAGAGAGAAAGCCTCTATTTTGGTACGTGCTGTCTCTTTCTAGCCTGATTTGATTGGCTGCTTCTGTTTCCTACTAAGAAAGTGAGAGAGAGATAGCACGCACCAAAATAGAGGCTTTTTCTCTCTTCGCCTTGTAACGTAGTTAATAGCTGGGAGCCTTCCTCCAGTAGTATATGCTCGAAGATTATACATCATTAATATTATGAAAAAGTATATAAAATAGAGTCGAGTCAAAAGTGATTTTATTAGACAAGGATGAGATTACTTAACTTATAATGAAAGAATTTTTAATAAGGAATGCGATCGCTATATTGCACGCATATGTCGTATTGCAAGGAGTTGGTGCTACAGCTTAAATTTGCGATATCTCAGGTTCTACTTACTTGAATTTGAAAAACCGGACAGATTCTTAAACTAGATCAAATTCCCTATCATTCTATATCGAAAATATAGAAATATTTTGTTCGTTAACCTATATCATTTCGTTATAAACAAACAAGATTCTTAAAAATTGAAAATTTTTTCTGCTTCAAATCATTCTAGCATATTTATTAACACTTGAAAGTAATATATAACAATTTATCATTAAAGCTGAGACTCTGACATTTTTTAAACACATGTTGAACTTCAAAAAATATTAATTAGTAGTCGAATTATAAGGTTTTTAACCAGGGCGTTCCGCGCTTCCGCTACGTCTCTATGTTTTTTTGCAATATATTTGCCATATCTCTGGTTCTAATTATCGAACTGACATGCAACAAAAAACGATTTTTTTTGTTTTTTTTATTAAAGAACAAGTTTTCGCAGAGAAAATTACTGCATCTATTGTAGTTCATAAACTATAGTCATTTAAACAATTAATTTATTTATAACAAATTACTCGACCACTTGCGCGAAAAGCAAGTTGCAAATTCGGATTCAGCGGCTCAAAATACATATAAATCACGTGCTTGCTTGGTGGGACCTCTAACTTCATACGAAACCCTCTGGGCGCCTAGACTATCAGGAATTCTTAAACTTTATCAATTTCGTTATGAATAATAACTATTTCACTTTTAATAGTAAATTCTACAAGCAAATTTTTGGATGTGCAATGGGTAGCCTTTTGAGCCCAATATTGGCAGAAATTGTTATGCAGAATGTTGAACAAAACAGCCTCTCGATTTTAAAAAACTCAGTTATATTTTATAAAAGATACGTGGACGATGGTTTAATTTGCGCAAAAAATGATAAAATCGATGAAATTCCTGAAGTTTTCAACTCCTCTGATGGACACATACAACACACTTTGGAAAAACCTGTTAATAATACTCTGCATTATCTTGATGTCAATATTGATTTTAATGATAAAAATAACTTAAAAACAGACTGGTATATAAAGGACACACACTCAGGACAGTATCTAAACTTCAACTCTCATGGACCCATCTCCCATAAGATTGGCATTATTTACACCTTAGTGGACAAAGTGCTTAAGAAGGGGCCGAACTATCTGTCTTTGTCTAATAGCGTTTTTCATCATTTATGTAAACACTATCCGGTATAACAAGAAAAAAATAGCAGCCCCCGCTAGATATTAGTATAATAAGTAAATTTTGTAATAACAAACAAATTTTTTTACTGCGTAGTTTTTGAATAATTAGAGACCTACCAAAAAAAGATAGGTTATATTCTAGATAGCTAGTAGGTCTCTAATTAGTCAAAAACTATGCGGTAAAAAATTTGATTATTATTACAAAATTTACTAATTATACTAATATCTAGCGGGGGCTGCTATTTTTTTCTTGTTATAAAGGATAGTGTTTATATAAATAATGAAAAACGCTATTAGACAGAGACAGATAGTTCGGCCCCTTCTTAAACTGTCTGACAGACAATATCATTCAAAAGATTTTAGCAAAATTAGAGAATTGCTCATAAATAACAATTATCCAATTGATTTCATTAACAAATATATTAAAAAAAGAACAAAAACTAAAAAACACATTCAGAATGATCTTAATAATAATTTTACTTTAGATAACAAAAATAATTTAATTGTATTTTCTTATTCTAAGGATCATGAATTCTCTTTTAAAAAAATATGTAAGAAATTCAATTTTAGATTAATTTTTAATTTGGATGATAAAATTAAATGCAATTCTCAATTAGGTAAAGACATCACAAAAAAATCAAATAAAACCAACGTTGTTTATAAAATAGAATGTAAGGACTGTGATTGTTGTTACATAGGCCAAACTAGTCGCACACTATCAACTCGCATAAAAGAACATAAGTCAGATTGTATACACAAAAGAGAAAGATCAGATACTTATGTTCATGAAAATAATACTGGCCATAGCATGTGTTTTGATACAGAAAAAGTTAAAATACTTGACACTGAAAACAACTATCATAAAAGACTGATCTCAGAAATGATTAATATACATAAACACAAAAATAATATTAACAGAAAAATTGACGCACAAAAATTATTAAACGTTTTTAAAGATTATATCGATAATAACTTAAAAGTAATTTCTTAAAAGAATAACATTTAAGAAGGGGCCGAACTATCTGTCTTTGTCTAATAGCGTTTTTCATCATTTATGTAAACACTATCCGGTATAACAAGAAAAAAATAGCAGCCCCCGCTAGATATTAGTATAATAAGTAAATTTTGTAATAACAACCAAATTTTTTCACTGCGTAGTTTTTGAATAATTAGAGATCTACCAAAAAAAGATAGGTTATATTCTAGATTGCTAGTAGGTCTCTAATTAGTCAAAAACTATGCGGTAAAAAATTTGGTTGTTATTACAAAATTTACTAATTATACTAATATCTAGCGGGGGCTGCTATTTTTTTCTTGTTATACCGGATAGTGTTTACATAAATGATGAAAAACGCTATTAGACAAAGACACATAGTTCGGCCCCTTCTTAACATTTCAATATCTTAATTTTTTTTTTAATTTTAAAATCGTAATTATTTTCTTTAATTGTTTTAATTTTAATTTTATTCACATCACATGTGTTTTTGGAGAAATTCGAAATTTTGCACATTGTTTATAATTTTCTAAGTGTTTGCGCATGTGCAGACGTGTGGGGGATTTGTAGGTAGCATATGGAATTTTACTCGACAACTTTTCACTTCTTCATGTACGTCGCCGCTCTATTTACATTTTATTGTCCTTTGATATCATACTTTTTTTTTAGTTTGACTATACATGTTTGTGTAATATCTCATATAGAAATTATTTTCTTATAACAGATTTATTTTGTGCTATGAAAATGATATATTATTTACAAGGAATGTATTTTCATAATAATTATTTATTACAATTAATAGAAAGAAAAGGATTAAAAAGAAAGATTAGGTATTTATGTTATATTATGTGCAAATTATGTATGAATATTTGTTAGTTTATATAAAAAAAATTTCTTGTAATCTTATTAATTTCAGATAATCAATTGGAAATGTAGTAAACTGTTTTATATTGTTTTGCCTGAAGAGAGTCATTTTTAAATATGACTGAAACGTTGCAAGTTTAATTTTATAATAAATGAATTGACAGTAAAAGTTGTTTTAATCATTGAAATATATTTACCTTAATTACATTTTCATTTGTACACGTGTTATTATTTAAATGAATTGTCATTTATATAAAAATTATTAACAATTAAATATATTAAAATTCATTTCATTAAAGCAATAATATTTTTAATAAGAGAAACATATTAATTTTTAAAATACATCAAATTACCACATTTGAAAAATTATCATTACATGATATAAAAATATTTCTTTTAATATCGTTTGAACATAATTTTTATGAAATACACTTTAACCTTTAGCTGGCGGGGGGGGTACTATAATACCCCACGCTCTTTCTTATCAAATTTTGAAACCGTTTTATTTTTCATCTTGTAAACTATGCCACCCTTTGGAGTAACCTCTGAAGATCCCTCCAGAATGTTTTTGAGTTGAGATAACCAATACTTTAGTTTTTACGACAATTTTTCGCGCTGCGGTACTATAGTCAACGAAGATAGATCCTAATAGAAGCGCAGAACCCCAAGGTGCTTTGAAGCTAGAAATATGTATTTGGTACCCCGACCAGACCCGGCGTTAACGTCGCTTTCAGTAGGTAAATGATAACGACCGGTCGGTAAATGAACGGCAGTTATCATTGCTATTTATTCAGATTATATTTGATAACTATAATAAAGTTAAAAAAATATAATGGAACCCCATGTAATTATAAAAAAATAAAATTAAGAGATTGAAATAATGAAAAACAATTTAAGTAAAACTTAAACTGTTATTCTTAAACCCCAAAAGGCGAACAATTTATATACTACATTCTTGTATCTAAATTTATAATCAGCTGTGGCGTAGTGGCTAAGTCGTTCGCTCGACAATCTTTTTGATGTCGATTCAATTCCCGATCAGATTCTTTTTTTTTTTTCTTTTTTTTTCTTTTGCAATTTGTATTAATAAAAGCAAGTGTATGAAAAATTAAAATTCTTGTAAAATTAAATTTTTTAATATTTAATTTTAATAAAAATTAAATTCTTTTTATTAATAATTTTGATGAAATTAAATTTTTTTAATATTTAATTTTGATGAAACTTAAATTGTTTTAATATTTAATTTTATTAATAAACTATGATTTTTATTTTTTTTTAATGCATACAATTTAAAAAATGAATAAAATAAATCTGGAAGTGAGTAAAATCAAATATGTTTTTTTGTTTTGAAAATATGAAAAATATTCTTTTGAAAAAAAAATTATGAAAAATTTGTATTTTACTCACTTTCAGATTTATTTTATTCATTTTTCAAATTGTATGCATTAAAAAAACAATAAAAATCACAGTTTATTAATAAAATTAAATATTAAGAGTCCGCTGTATCTCTGTCCTTTTCTAATTAAAAAATTGACTTTTTTCCCAAAATTAGCAACAAGAGGCAAAAACAAAGAGATGGTTTCGATGTCTTTAATAAAATGTAATATTTTCTTTGATTAGTGTGAATTAATTTTGATGCTTCGTTTTTAAGAAAAGTTAGAATAACTTAAAAAATTAGAAATTAGTGTCAAGTAATGGGATTTTCAAGTTATTCCAACTTTTCTTGAAAATAAAGCGGTGGAATTAAATTATTCTTATCAGAGAAAATATTGCTTTCTATTACACGAATCGAAACCATCTCTTTATTTCTGCCTGAAGCTATTAGTTTTTATAAAAAATAAATTTTAAATAGATTCGGTAAAACAGGTAACTGTGTCGGTATACAGCTGACTCTTAACAAAATTTAATTTTACTGAAATTAAATATTAAAACAATTTAATTTTATCAAAATTAAATATTAAAAAAATTTAATTTTACAAAAATTTTAATTTTTCATACACTTGCTTTTATTAATACAAATTGCAAACGAAAAAAAAAGAAAAAAAAAAGAACCTGATCGGGAATTGAATCGACATCAAAAAGATTGTCGAGCGAACGACTTAGCCACTACGCCACAGCTGATTATAAATTTAGATACAAGAATGTAGTATATAAATTGTTCGCCTTTTGGGGTTTAAGAATAACAGTTTAAGAGCAGGCCGGATTCGCTGTCCTTGTCTAATTGGCATTTTTGTTATTTACTCAAGTATTAATCGGTGTATTTGCAAATTGAAGGTTAAGCGCAATAGATATTATTATTACAAATATTTATGCACAAGAAAAAAATAATCTATCGCTTTGTTTTTGAGTAAAGTAAGGAACGCGTAAATATTATAAACATAATCTTTTACTTCGGCGTTCCTTACTTTTCTCAAAAACAAATAGGTAGATTTTTTTTTCTTGTGCATAGATATTCATAATAATAATATCTATTGCGATCAACCTTTATTTTGAAGATACACCGATTAATACTTGAGTAAATAACAAACAATTCAATTGTTACTCGGTCGGTATCAGGTTCTACTCCGGCCTGCCGTTAAGTTTCACTTAAATTGTTTTTCATTATTTCAATCTCTTAATTTTATTTTTTTATAATTACATGGGGTTCCATTATATTTTTTTAACTTTATTATAGTTATCAAATATAATCTGAATAAATAGCAATGATAACTGCCGTTCATTTACCGATCGGTCGTTATCATTTACCTACTGAAAGCGACGTTAACGCCGCGTCTGGTCGGGGTACCAACTACATATTTCTAGCTTCAAAGCGCCTTGGGGTTCTGCGCTTCTATTAGGATCTATCTTCGTGGCTATAGTAACCCATAGGCCAGCTATAATCGGCTGGAGAGGCATGCCAGCTAAAGGTTAAAAAAATTATGTGATATTAAATTTTTTTTAATAGTCAATTATAAAGATAGGAAAATATATGAAATATGAATAATTTTTTCTTATTATGTCTATAATTATGAATTTATATTTATGAACTGTCTAGATAGAAGTGAAATTTCCCCTAAAAGAGTAAACATTTCAAAAGAAAATTTACTTATTGTTTGCGAAACACTTACTATAAATGCGGAAAAAATAATATTCTGTAATATCACTCTAAAATTTGTATTAAATATGACCATTGAAAGTTCAATTATTTTATTATGTTGAATTTGTTGTCAAAGTTTGATTATATTTGACTATGAGAAGATATAAAAATTAACTGTCATATTTAACTGATGGCTTTCCATCATATTTCTGAATTTCCATAAAAGGAATGTATTAACTTGTACACAGTAAAAAATTTTTCGGAACTTTACATCGCTGAGCATGGTACTCAATATTTAAGTATTAACAAAAAAACGAATTTGCTAGCGGTTGCATTCTGATGAGCATATAGAGCAGTCTTGAAAGCAAATGTATTTCAAAGAAATAGTAGATTAGAAAGGGTAGTTGATATTATGGGACGAAAACATAGGAATGGGTTAGCTTTAAGACCTGAAGTGGGTGTTAAAGAAACTGATAAAAGTACATGTATGATAAGTAATTGTTTTAATCTTTGTTATATTTTTTATCACGAAACTCATGGAAGTGTGAATTTTATTTTCAGATAACAAAATACAAGATAGTGCGACTGACATGTTTAACATCTACTCAGAAATACTTACAACTTTTGAAGAAATATCAAATTCATTAAAAATAATTTGTAACAATTGTGAAAAAAATTTATAACCATGTCTTTCTATAACTTTTGATTATATGTGCACATCATTTCATCTATGTTTTATGTTAATTATAATTTTAATTTTTTAAAAACTGAATATTATAAAGATAATTAAAATAACTTATTTGTTGTGTTAACTTTTGAAAAATTCTAAATTTGTTAAAAAAAGTTTAATTATAAATCAATTAATTAAATACGTAAAATAATAATAATAATGATAAGAATAATATTATTAAAAATTTATTGTATTTTAAGAAACTTTTTTAATAAATTTTAAGTGTTTTAAAAGTTAACACATTAAATAAGCTATTCTAATTATCTTTTTGATATTCAAACTTTGATTAAAAAATGAAAATTTATTAACATAAATCATAGATGAAATGATGTGCAAATTCGATCAAAATAAAATAAAATATATACTTATGTATTGAAAAATAATAAAATATTTTAAGTGAAAAATAAAATAATATATCCTTTCAATTATTTATTATATTCATATGTTTCTACAATATTTAATCAATTCAACATAGTAAAAAATATATTTTTACATTTTGTTATCTTATATTGTAACATCTATAATATTATATTCTAACTTCTGATCTTATATTCTAAAAAATAAAAATTTTTAAATAATGTTTAATTTTTATTTATACAATAATTTTTTTTGTTAATTAATTTTAATCTTTTTATTCAAAAATTTAATATCGTAAGGATAATTAAAATAACTTATTTGTTGTGTCAACTTTTGAAACATTAAAAATTTTTTAATAAGTTATTACTTAAATTATTATAATTAATTTATAATTAAGCAATTATTTAAATTAATTATTAATATGACAAAAATTTTAGATACGTATAAAAAATTTAATAATTTTTATAAATGCGAATAACTGCTAATAACTATTATGATAATAATAATAATATTAATAATTATAATAATAATAATAATGCCTATCTTTAAAATAATACTACGCACAGTAAAAATCATTTGGGCATAGTTGTATTTACATGAAAACGTAGACTTAAGGTTTGGATTGTTGGAATAACCGTTCATTACGCGCGTGAACTCGTCTTTGTAGGGCTACCAACTTACGTCTGCTCGTACGTACTACGGCGCGATACGTACATATGTATCGCCAATTGAATAGCCCCTCTGGGTGTTCGGACACCTAGGACACCCATATTTGTTACTCCTATATGTTCAATTATTTTATTTCAATAATATTTTTTATTAAAATAAAATAATTGAACATATTGGAGTAAAAACTATTGATGTCCTGGGTGTCCGGACACCCATGACACCCATAGTTGTTGCGCCTATGCTCGTATATATATATATATATATATATATATATATATATATATATATATTGTTCATATTTATTCTTGTTGAGAACTGAGCGTTTGAAAGTAGAATTCTCGTAATTGTGTGGATAATCGAAAAAAAACTTTTTGGAATTTAATTTTGAAAGAAGTGGATTCCCGGTCAAAAAAGGTTAGCTGTAAAATATAGCTAAAAAATAGTTAAATATATAGCTGTATCCAGCTGTTTTTACAGTTATATCGATGTGTTTTTTTAGCTCTTTTTTATAGTTAAAAATATACTTAATTTTATAGTTAATAATTTCGTTATCTACCCGGTCAAAAAAAGGTAGCTATAAAAAGTAGCTAAAAATAGCTGAATATATAGCTGTATCGACCAGTTTTTACAGCTATATCGATGTGTTTTTTAGCTATTTTTTGAGTCAAACGTTTACTTAAATTTACATTTAATAATTTAATTATGTGCCCGGTCGGAAAAAGGTAGCTATAAAAAATAACTCAAAAAATAGCTAAATATACAGCTGTATTCTCAGTATTTTATAGCAGTATTTTCAGCTGTATTTTCGATATTTTACAGTTGTATTTTCAACTGTATTTTTAGCAGTATTTTACAGCTATATTTTTATAGCAGTATTTTTAGCTGTGTTTTTGGAAATTCACATGAAGATTATTTTATAATTTCACGAGATAATAACTTGTTAGTTATTTTCCTGTGAAAGAAAGTTTCAAAAATGAGGTAAACCTCATAATGTTAGCTCTCCGAAGATCGAAGAACTTCTACGATTTAGCACAAAGTATCTTGATATTATATACCTGGGTCTTCCAAATTTGTCGATGAAATCGTAAAATCTAAAGAAACGCCACCTTGCGAAGGTGCACCAACCAATGATTAAAGACAGGTAAGTTCATTTTCCCGGCGCTAGGTGGCGTTTCTTTGAATTTTATGATTCCATCGACAAATTTCGAAGACACGGGTATATAAGAGCAAGATACTTCCTGCTGAATCGTAGATGCTCTTCGATCATCGGATAGCTGACTTTTATGAGGTTTAACTCATTTTTGAAACTTTCTTTTACAGAAAAATAACTAACAAGTTATTATCCCGTAAAATTATAAAATAATCTTCATGTGAATTTCCGAAAATACAGCTAAAAATATTACTGTAAAAATATAGCTGTAAAATACTGCTAAAAATACAGCTAAAAATACAACTGTAAAATATCGAAAATACAGCTGAAAATACTGCTATAAAATACTGAGAATACAGCTGTATATTTAGCTATTTTTTTAGTTATTTTTTATAGCTACCTTTTTCCGACCAGGCACATAATCAAATTATTAAATGTAAATTTAGGTAAACGTTTAACTAAAAAAATAGCTAAAAAACACATCGATATAGCTGTAAAAACAGGTCGATACAGCTATATATTTAGCTATTTTTTAGCTACTTTTTATAGCTACCTTTTTTTGACCGGGTAGATAACGAAATTATTAACTATAAAATTAAGTACATTTTTAACTATAAAGCAGAGTTAAAAAAACGCATCAATATAGCTGTAAAAATAGCTCGATACAGTTGTATATTTAACTATTTTTTTAGCTATATTTTACAGCTAACCTTTCATGACCGGGTTACAATTAGTGATAAATTTTTTACATCTACGCATCCAACATCTAATAGTTTACAATCATAATATATATATAATAGTTGTATTTTAATCAATTACACTGAGAAAATATTATTGAAAAAATTATCTGAAAAAAGAGTAAAAATTACGATCCTACCCAAGGAATCTGACCACAGACTACCATATAGTGAGCTATTTCTTAAAATTACAAGAATATTTATTATTCAAACAATAAAAATTGCACATCAAAGGCAGCAAATAGTTAACACGTAATATGGTAAAAATAGTAAATATTAAATATTACAAAACATTACGAAAAATTTTAGAAGACATTTAAAATTTTTTGCAAGGTAGTATGGTAATTTTTTCAAACTGTGTTATAGTATGTCAAAGTTCCCGCGTGCACTAATTGTTCTTACGCTTGTGAAATATGCGATCGATTACGGAATCGTTATGTAATGGTGCGCCACCTAGACTATAGGGTTAGGGACTTATTGTTTAACTGCTATAATGTGAATATAGAGTTTTTCTAAACGTTAGCGCATGCATGAAATTTGCGCATTTTTCTTTGTCCGGAAAAATCAGCATTTCAATTGTACAAATAGTAAGTATTGTTACGTTATAATAATATTAGTTTATCTTAAAGTAATGTTTATTTAATCCATAACAACTACAAATAGATTATGGCTGCAGTTATCCAGCAGGTAATCCTCTAACCTTACATAACCTCTTACTGTGTCAGGTATATTTATCCTAATCCTTATATTATTAATCACCTCTATTATCTCCATAATAAGAAAATATGAAATCATATTTCTTTTTTTAAATTTTAGAGAAAAACAATGTATTTATTATAGTCGTTTTATGTTTACGAGCATGAGAATATAGCAGGAGATTTGATATTCGAATGTAATAACTAAAATGTTCTGGCTGAAAACTTGGAACTAAAAGCTATTGAAAAACAAGCTCAGGAAGTTCAGAGACTAGGAGGTGAAATTTTACAAGTCAACCAGACAGAACATATAAAAGAGGTGACAACAGTATGTATTTTATTTATATTACATGTAATACGTTTGGCTTAATCCGTCTGTACAATCATTTACTATTATATACAATATGATATACAAGTAGATAGATGTAGCTCATGATAACGTATTTATGCATTGAATACACTATTGTATAAATTATTAAATATTCCACTATAACCACTATTACATACACTATTCGCTATTGACCATTAATATTTCACTTTTTTTACTCATATTATTATTGTTACAGGGCTTAGAAGAGTACTTAAGGAATACAGGGCGAGGGAAAGAAATCCTAAAAGAGTACAATAACATAAAGATGAATTTTCGCCACCAACAACCAGAAACAAGCTAGTTATACTAGTAGTATGCAGAGAAAAGGAGTGGCAGTTGCGATCTATACCGCCTGAAGAGCAATTAAATAATTTCCAGTATGTATCTTTTACTATATTTATGTTCATTTATGAATTTCTTTCTGTATTAATTTATATATTAAATTTGTAGGTTATTATTTAATATTTTATATTATCTGATATATTATAATGTTTTATTAATATGTTTTCAGTATTTCAAGTAACAGATTCACTATATTAGCTCAAGAAATTGTCAAAATATTTAAGCACGAAAATGAAGCAACGTATTTTACATCTTTTAAATGTATAAACAAAACTCGTATACCCATTAGCGGAAAACTATGGGACCATTACAATTATGAAAAGAATCGCTTAAGAAAAACTGGACTGTTAGCTACAAAACATGTTAAAGATCCACTGAATCCGCTGAATGAAGTAATACCTACAGAAGATGATCTTTTGAAACTAGATTATTTGAAAACGAATGCACAGGATTGAGAGACAATCAAGATTTATTGGAGAGACACTTTTAATGTTAGACGACAACAATTGGCATCAGGAATTTCAACTACAGACTACATTTCAACATTCTTATACTTGCAACTAGAACAAGGGCACACACTGGTAAGTGGTACTAAATTACATAACATTAGTTTTTTATTAATCTTTTGTAAGTAAGAATAATAAAGATTAATTTGCTTATTCTCTGATAAAAACTATTGAATTTCAGATTGAATGTGACTTTAGCCAACTATATCCAAACAACAAAATTATTTCTACTAATGAGTGGATTACAATTAAAAGTTGCATCAAACAAAGTTTGGAAAATATAAGAAGAAATCTATCAGCTGAGACTCAAGCATTAATCTTAGGGTTGGCTACAGTTGGATTGGAAGAAGGTAAAAGTAATAAATTATTCACACCGTATATTATTTAATGATTTTAATATATTTTAAAATAATTTTTACTATCTGACATTCTTTATTAAGTTATTGTATTATAAATTCTAACCATAATATGCTAATGAAATTAACACTAACAAACCAAAATTCACTATTGCAGATCAAGAAGATTTTATTATTCTTTATCTGCTTCCAAATGTAATTAACGCTCAAAGGACCAGAAAAAGAAAAAGTAAGGACGAAAATCAGCGCCCTGTAAAATTGTCCATAGATGAACGCCGAGAAACATTCATTCTACATGTTCAGGTTTATTTTTTTATTATATTAAAAAATAAATCATACATGTTACATATATTTCTTTCTCTTTTTTCCTCTGTTTCTCTCTCTCTCTCTCTCTCTCGCAGGCAAGAGGTCCAGATGACATTCCTCAGTCTTTTATTAATACTGCGTTTCCTGTGATCGGTAAATTCTTGTGTCGCATTTTCAATGATTCTTTGAAAGAATGTCTTTTCCCATCATGTTGGAAGCTATCTCTTATTAAAACTATTAATAAAGTTTCTTCTCCACAATCTATGAATGATATTCGACCGATTTCCTTAATATCGTTTCTGTCAAAGGTACTTGAGCGTCTTGTTCATCAGCAGTTGTATGAATATTTTTCCACTAGACAACTATTGGATCCGCGGCAAGCTGGATTTAGGACTGGGCATAGTACACAGACAGCCTTGTTAAGATTGACGGATGATATTAGGCTCAATATGGATAGACGCTATGTCACCTTGCTTTTGCTATTTGATTTCAGTAAGGCATTTGATACCGTGAGCCATGCTATTCTGCTTAGAAAAATGTCTTCACTTGATGTCTCTATCACGGTCATCAGATGGTTTGCCTCTTATCTTTCGGGTCGACAGCAGGCTGTTATTGACGAGGGTGGTAATGCATCTAATTACCTTACTCTTAGTATGGGAGTTCCTCAAGGATCTGTATTGGGGCCGTTATTATTCTCTATATATGTAAATGATGTTGCTATTGATTTTGGTCCTGATATACCTTATATATGCTGATGATCTTCAGGTATATGTCCATTTTCCTTTAGATAAATTGGATGTTTACTCTTCTATTATGAGTGCACATGCCGCTGCTATGTCTGATTGGGCTACTAGAAACCACCTTAAATTGAATGTCGGTAAGACCAAGGCCATAATTATTGGCTCCTATTATTATATTAATATGCTGTCTACTATACAAGCTGCTGGTGTCCAAATTAATGGCACTACTATTAAGTTTGAATCCACTGTTCGGAATTTGGGGGTGTGGTTGGACAGTAAACTGAATTGGAAGGAGCATATCTCACAGGTTTGTCATAAATCTTTTTCTTTACTCTATAGGTTAAACTTCTTTCGAAAGAGTACTAACATTGCTCTACGTAAGCATCTGATACAGACTTTGCTTTTTCCGCTCATCGACTATTGTTGCTTCGTTTATTGTGATTTGTCGGCTGAACTTGACTTGAGACTTCAGAGAGTCATCAACTCTGGTATTCGTTATTTTTATGGTGTTGGCAGACGTGAGCATATTTCTGCTTATCGTTCTAAATTGGGCTGGTTATCTACTTCCAGTAGAAGGAAATATTTTGCATCCTCCTTTCTTTATAAGATGTTCTCAACTAAAGTTCCTTCTTATCTTTATTCTAGATATATTTGGAATCAACCGGTTAGAACATTGAGGGGTGCTGTGAGGCCTTTAACTGTTCCACCTGCTACTACTGAATATTACAATGGATCATTCTTGGTCACTTCATCCTTCTTATGGAATGAGCTCACTGAGACAATTCGAAATTCACCATCACTTCATGCATTTAAATCATCAGCATTTACGCATTACCTCTCCTTGGAGAATGGACCTCTGCCATCACAAACACAATAATTTGTAAATTAATTATAACTTTCAATTCAAATTATTAAACTTTTATTGTTTTTCTAATGATTTTGTTTTAAATTTTGTTTGTTACTCAATATTATATTTTAATTTTTACTTTGTATATAACTTTATATAAATTGTACAACATAATGTACATACAATAAACATATATATCTATCTATCTATCTATCTCTCTCTCTCTTTGGCAAAACTAAAAGCATAATTATCTATCTAGTAATCAGATAAATTTTTACTTTGTTATAAGGATTTTTGTTGTGTATACTATTTTGTAGTTTTGATAAATATTTTTTTTTCTTTTTTTTTAACATCATATAAAAAAATGTATTTTGAAAATTTCAACGTTAATTTTCTAATGGTAAAATGGGAATGTTGCTTTGGTGGAAACATAAATTACATACGGTATGATTATTACGTTACTATTCTTATGTAAGCATTGATAGAAATTACTAATTGTTACATATTTTGTTATTTTTAATTGATTATAAATTATAATTTGCAATTTAAAAAATATATACAATAATAATTTTCTCTTTTTGCTTTCTCATAGAGAAAGCATTGTATCGGTAAAAAAAATTTTTTTCTATTTTTTTATTAATTTGTACATATTTAGACTCAGGGAGTCGAAAAAAGTGGTCTCCAGAAAATGTCTGTATGTATGTGTGTGTGTGTGTGTGTGTGTGTGTGTGTGTGTGTGTGTGTGTGTGTGTGTGTGTGTATGATTTCAGTACGCCAATAAGATCTCGAGAACTACTCGATGGATTAACTTCAAATTTTGCATGCAATTTATTTTTTTGTCTAACTGGGGGGGAAGCTATTGAAAATTGATCTTCTTAGCTCAGTTTTTTTTTTAGAGCCATTTTAAGAATTTTAAAAAAATTTTGATTTTTCATTTTTTTGATATTTTACGTAAACTACTCAAAGAATTTTCTTGAAAATTTGTATGAACGTTATTTGCGACTGCCAAAAGAAGAAAAACTTTTACCAACTGATTTTCTTAGCGCACTTTTAATTTTAGAGCATTTTGAAAATTTTGAATAAAATTTTTCTAATTTTTTTTATATTTTACGTAAACTACTCGATGAAGGAGCTTCAAATTATGTATGGGAATTATTTATGATTGTCAAAATAAAATGAACTTTTGAAAACTAATTTTCTTCAATTTTCTTAGCGCACATTTAATTTTAGAGCATTTTGAAAATTTTGAAAAAATTTTTTATTTTTAATTTCTTTTTTATTGCACAAAAATCACTCGATAAACTTGCTCAAAAATTTTCATGAAAATTATTCACTATTATCTGATTATATTTTGTATTTATAGAACTTCATAGTTAAAATAAAAGATTACGTACGTCATTATGTGATAAAATCGTCTTTCGTTTTAATCTTTTTCATTGATTAATAATTAACCTTCTATTAATTATGTAAATTATTGCTGAAATTTGAATCAAATTGTTTGAAAAATTAAAAATAAAATTACGTAAATTCTAAAATTTATCAAATTTAATTTATTTTTAAGAGGCCGCCGTATCTCTGTCCTTTTCTAATTAAAAAATTGACTTTTTTCCCATAATTAGCTACTAGAGGCAAAAATAAAGAGATGGTTTCGATGTGTTTAATAAAATGTAATATTTTCTCTGATTAGGATAAATTAATTTTATCGCTTCGTTTTTAAGAAAAGTTGGAATAACTTAGAAAATTAAAAATTAGTGTCAAATAATGGGATTTTCAAGTTATTCCAACTTTTCTTGAAAATAAAGCGGTGGAATTAAATTATTCTTATCAGAGAAAATATTGTTTTCTATTATACGAATCGAAACTATCTTTTTATTTTTGCCTCGAGTTATTAGTTTTTATAAAAAATAAATTTTAAACAGATTCGGTAAAACAGGTAACTGTGTCGGTATACGGGTGATTCTTAATACTATTAATTACATTGTAATTTATGTTTAAAATTCAATTATAATTTTAATCTCTCTCTTTCTCATAATTTTATGAAAACATAATTTATTTCCATAATTTCAGACGCCTGCTGATCTTCAAACATCAGTATCAGAGTTAAAAAATAAACTCCATACTAGAAAACAAACTTTCCAGCCTTTAATTATAGCTGTGGGACCATTGTACAACATTATCGAATATTATATAGTAATCAATGAAGAATATTACAAGAAATCCACAATTCTAGAAGCACTTCAATTAGCTCTTAAGGTTTTTTTTTGTATTTGACTGCAAATATCCTGAGGCTTCGAATACATTGTGGCTTTTTGTCCAAAAATGTTTATTTAATATAAATCTAGCGCAAGATTTAAATAATGTGTCTCTAAATATCTTCATTGGTCACATTGTTACTAAATTAAATACGTAGATATGGAGAAATGCAAGCTATGTAATTTATCGTTTAGTGATATCTCATTATTACTTAGTCATATCGCTAATTTACATAAACAGTCAAATAGTTATAAGTGTGTATTTAATGGCTGTCATAGGTCTTATGCTGCTTTTAATTCTTTAAAAGAACATATTCGGCGTAAACATTGTATACCAATTAAAAAATCATCTAATGATATCATAACTGAAAATTTATTTATGAAAAATGTACAATTTAAAGCTTGCGAAGACTCATCTAATGTTAACTGCGAATATAATGATATTTATGATTATGAATCTGATGTTTCAGAAACATCGACTAGTCGACATAATTTAAATGAAAATGTTTATTTAGAGTCAAAAGAAAACTTTGGCATATTCACAGATGATAATTTACATAATATAGGACTGCGTTTTGTTTCTAAGCTTCATGGAAGCAGTGATTTAAACAGAAAAAAGATATTTTCTATAATTAAGGATACTAGTAATGTTTGTAAAGCTCTAATACTTAATACTGTAAAACAGACTAAATCTTCAAATATTAACGAAGTAGAAAAGATTAAATTACATTCAATTTTAAAGCAATCTGAAAATTTTTTAGATTCTTTCTGCACAGAATCAAAATGCTTTAATATTTTTAAAAATTTGAAAACTTTTGTAGAACCGAAGAGTATTGTGGTTGGCCAAAGAAAGGAATTTAAAAAAGAATGTTAGCAAAACGATTTCGATACCCATCACTATCCAAATAATTCCTTTAGCAGGTGTTTTAAAAAATTTTTTTGAATTGTCAAACGTTTTTAATGATAGAGAAAAATACATGAAAAATTTAAGCAAGAATTATGAATTTATAGAGAACTTTATTCAAGCAGAGTATTGGAGAAATAGAAATCATAAATCAGAAAAATTAGTTTTACCTATATCTTTATACTATGACGATTACGAGAATAACAACCCTCTAAGATCACATAAAGGTATATGCAAAACTGGAGGTATTTATATAAACCTCCTGTCTTTACCTCCACAATACGCTTCAAAACTGGAAAATATTTTTGTGTTTTCCTTATTTAATACTATTGATAAGGAAACTTTAGGTAACGAAATCATTTTAACAAAACTTGTAGATGAATTGCGATATTTACAAGATGTTGGTGTAACGGTAAATTTGCCGGATGGACTAAAGGAAATCTATTTTGAACTTGCTTTAGTTACTGGTGACAACCTCGGTATACATTCTTTGTTAGGATTTGTACAAAGCTTTAATGCCCATTCATTCTGCCATAAGTGTTTTTCACTAAAGAACAATATAAATATTATAACATCAGAAAAAAACTGTCAACTTCGTAACAAAATTAATTATGAATCTCAGTTATTATGTCAAAGTATAAAAGATTCTGGCATTAAAGAAAATTGTGCATTACATAAGCTTGAAAATTTTCATGTAACAGAGAATGTAGCAGTTGACCCTATGCACGATATATTAGAGGGTGTAGCTCGATATGACATGGCAAAAATTATAAACGAGTTCGTATATTAAAAAAAGTACTTTACTTTAGAAGATATAAATTTTAGAATTCGTGCATTTGATTATGGCTGTCAACTTTCTACAAATAAACCGTCAGATATTAACGAAATACATATAAAAAATGGATGTTTGATTATGAGTTCAAGTGAAATGCGGTGCTTAATAGGTAATTTAAATTGAATAATTGGACACGTAATTCTTGAAAATGATAAATGTTGGTTACTTTATTTAAAATTGAAGAATATAGTTGATGTTGTATGGAGTTCAAATATTAACAACACAACTCATTGTTATTTAAAAATATTGATTGAAGAGTATTTGTCTGAACTGGTTTCGATTTTTCCAGAAGGATTAAAACCAAAGCATCATTTTTTACTTCACTATGCTCGAGCCATGAAACTTTTTGGTCCACTAGGCAAAATAAGTTGTCTGAGAAATGAAGCGAAACATAAAGTAGGTAAAACTGTATCTAAAGGAACTGTATCCAGATTAAACATTAATAAAACGATGGCAATAAAACACCAGCTTATGTTAAATTACAGGTTTATAAATAGATTATCAAAAGTTCCTATTGATAATTGTAGTAAGAAATTGATTATAAGTAAAACTAATGATATTGAGAATTATGAAAGTTTCTGTTATTACTTACCTAAAAGTCTAAATGATATTTTTTCTGTGAATTGGATTGAATTCCATGATAAGCGTATTAAAAAAAATGTTATCGTAGTATTATTTTGTGAAAAAGGTCCAAAATTTTACTTAGTTTCTCAAGTTTTAAAAAATGTTAAGGACGATATTTTTATTTTGACACATAAATTAAAAGACTGCTTTCTAGATAAACATTTTTCAGCTTATAAAGTGTACGATATGACTAAACGTAAATGTAAAGTCTTATTTAAAAAAGATGTAGAAGCTTGTATAGTCACTGATATTATTTATCAATCAAGTGGTTTTTATTTTATAAAAAAATATTGGATGTAAGGCAAATTTTTATTATATTTTAATTAAAAATTATTAATAAAGTCTTATTATTGAAATTATTATCTTTATTTACACCTTCCAATAAATTTATAATATACTCAGTAAAAGAATGAAGTTTATTGACATAAAATCCTAAAATAGTAGACTGAGTTTATATATAAAGTAAAGAGATTGACATTAGATGGCGATGAGTTTTTTCAATTCCGCAAGTAGCTGGATCTAGTGACGATTAATATATAAGAGAAGTTTATTCCCTGTAATGCAATGCGAGCGTTGTATACATTGCGATTATTGCGAATAAACATCTGTAGGTCTTTTTCAGTATTTCCCCATTAGTGTTACGTAGGTTAGATAACTTCAAATAGAAAAGTGAATGAGGTATTTATAAGTTGCGAAGATTTGCCATAAAAAACGGAAATTTGTATAAAGTATCCGTAAAAAACTATAAACTAATAATAATGATACAACTACACATGTGCTAATTAAATAATTCTATTAAAAGAATTTTTGTTTCTATTTACTTCATTTAGTTAGGAAAAATTATAAAAAAATATAATAAAATTTAAAAGAGGATTTCGCAAATTTTCTAAGTTGAAAAACCTAAAATTTATAAACTTATTTTAGTCAAATTTATTAGTCCGAAAAAATGAAAAGTAAATAGATTTTTAGGAAAATTTATTAACCAGTGTGGTAAAAATTAAGAGCTTATGAATATTACCATACTGATTTATAAAAAATATTAGTTTATTAGTCTGTGGTCGGATTCCCTGCACAGGATGGTAATTTTTATTAAATATTTTTATAATTTTTCCAATAATATTTTCTCAGTGTACTTTGTAGTTATATATTATTTGAATAAAAACATAACTGAAATTAAAAATTTTTAAAATATAAATCGATCAACAAACATGTTTGTATCAAAAAGTATGCATAAAATACATTATTATAATAGTAATAATTAGTAAAAATTGGAGTTGAAATAAATATTTAGAAAAACGATTAGAAAAATTTCAAATGTACGAACCTAAGATCACATTGAATATTGTCGTGTTAACCGTCATTTAAACTCTTTAGTTTTTAAGGACTTGTATCGAAAAATAAAAATATAAACACTAAGTTAAGAATAATTTAAATAAATTCTGAAGGTACTGAAAAAGATATTAAATTTATTTAAGAAAAATTAATAATGGATCAAGAACCACACTGCTAAGCAGTCGATGATGCGACTGCACGACGGCACGAAGATACAATTTTGAAGAAGAATTAGTAGTCGAATAGGTGTATCACCATCCGGTCTTAATATCGTGATCTTTCTCTATTCCAAGTACAGTATAATGCGATGTAACAGCAACCACTTCACTCTCTTTCATTCCAGTCTAATGTGACCTCTGTCTATCCTTTCTTTCTCGCATAATAGCTCATTCGAGTTTAACCTTTCTCTTTTGCTTTGTAAAGAGATCGCAAGGTACCTTGCAACCTATTCCTTCTTCATAACAGCACATACTCAAACTAACTTCTTTTTAGAGAGCGAAAGGATGAGCAATTTTTAAGGCCTCGCCGAGAGTGAGAGTAGAAACGCGCTTATGCGCGCAATAGAGCTATCCTCACTATGTATACATACTTTACTTATTATACTTGCAGTATAGTCTCTTGGAGAATGTACTCAGCGCGAGATTTTAAGTTTCTCATTACATCACTCTTATGAACATTTTTCCTATGGTTTTATGTTTAGAAAACTTCTTCAATAATAATTATACGCTGATAACCAATATTTTTTAAACAGCTAATTCTTTTATATAAGTAGATATTTTCATGAGTATTTCTTTATTTTTTATTTATTTTAATTGAAATCATAATGTAAAGAAAATTTATTCGATTTAAATAAATTGATCGATTTAGAATCAAAATATTTTTTATTTAACCCGTTACCTACGTAAGTTACGTATACATTGAAAAAAATATTTTTTAAAGTTAAAAAAAATTCTTGATTTCAAGAAAATTAATCATTTAAATTGTCCTAAGACAATATTTTCTAGAAACTTAAAAAAATATTTCCTTGCCACAAGATAATTTAATTTTGAAAGAAGAGAATATTTACTTTTATTAATCAAATAGTAATTATATTATAATAAATATTAACTTGAATTAAAAGCGTACAGATTTGAATTAAGAAAATTGAATTTGAAATGAAGAATAAGTTTACTTAAATATAATAAATATTCGTTTGAAAAAATTAAAAAATTTAGGTTTTTCTTCTAATTTTAATAAATATTTACTCAATATCAGAAACTATTATTTCGAAATAAGAGAATTGAATTATACCTCAAGAAATTGATTCCAGAGGAGGTCACGTATCTCTGTTCTTTTCTAATTAAAGAATTAATTTTTTGCAAAAACTAATAACTTTAGCAAAATATGAAGAGAAAGCCACATCTCATATAAAAAAAAGCAAAATTTTCTCTAATAAGAAAACATTGATTTTATCGCTTCGTTTTCAATCCACGTTTTGTTAAATTACTAAGATTGATATTCAATTAATAATAGATGTATTTGGATACAAAATATTTTTGTATCTATAAGAAATGAAATTTTTTTATAAATTTAATTAATTTCACAATTAATTGAAAGAAATGGGTTCTATAAATCAACAAAATTTATTTCAATGAATTTACAAAGTAATCCAATAAAAAATTGAAATTAAGAAGGATGTTTTTGATTTAATATTTTATTTTATTAAGCTAAATAATTGAAATATCAAGGCAATAAATTATAATTTGATAGCATATTTACTATGATGAATGAAATATTGTGTAGCTAAGTATTTTATGATGCAAAAAAATATTTGGATGAATCAATCACTATCGTTTTAACTTAAAGATACTTATGTTATAAATAACTTATTATGTTATAAATAACTTATTTTCTAAATAACTTATTATGTTATAAATAACTTATTTTCTAAATAACTTATTATGTTATAAATAACTTATTTTCTTAGACTTATCTCGAGCATGGCCGTTCCATTAATAATAAAAATCCTAATAAATATAATTTCTATAAAACTTTAATAAATTTTACAATCAATCTAAAGAAAAAGGTTCTTTAAATTAATTAAACCAATTTCAATAAACTTACAAAATAATCCAATAAAAGATTTATTTGAAATTGAGAATGACGTATTTGACTTAATATTTTATTTCATTAAGCTAAAAAATAACGATTTCAAAGCAATAGATTGCTATTTGATAACAAAATATTATGTAAGTAAAAATTTCATGATTCAAAAAAATATCAATTAATCACCATCGTTTCAACTTATCGGAAAAAGGTAAATACCATTAAAATCAATGCTACACGTGGTATGTGTTATTTCTGTGATAAAGTATTGAGAAAAATGTGATAGTATAATTTTAATAAGTACGCTCACTCCAAATTTTAACTATTGTTATTGAAACAACTATATTACGAACTGAGTACATGAATTTCTGCTACGTAGTATCTATTTTTTCGGTACCACGACCGACATTTCACCTATCTGATCCAGGGACAATATTTTGCAGACAATTAATTTTTAGTGTCTATGGAACTGATTTTCCTATACTAGGATTAAAAGTTGATAATTATAAAATCATTTTTATAATTTGCAACCCTTATAAATTACTAATAATTAATTTTCAACTTAAGGGGATGTGAAACGGACACTACACCTGTACTCATGAATTTGGCCTATCTTTTCATTATACTGCAAAACTTGAGGGAAAGAAATGCTTTAGTTTGTAGTATTTACCATGAAAATTATTCAATAAAATTTTCAAATGAATTCATTCATTAGTTTTTCAGAATTTTGGGTTCCAATATTATGTATTAAAATTTTTAAATTTTGTACAAGGAATCTAAAATTCTGAGAAACTAATGAATGTATTTATTTTAAAATTTAACTGACTAATCTTCATAGTACATACTATAAGCTCAAGCATTTATTTTCTTAAAATTTTGCAATAAAATAAAAAGATAGTAAATATTTATGAGTACAGATGTAGTATCCATTTTACATCTCCTTAACGGGATATCAGAGCTGTTAGAATCGATTTCGTCTTTTTTATTTTGTTAATATCTTTTTAAATTCATAAATTACCCTACTGAAAAAACCACCTGGATTTCCACATGGATCACCCATATGGAAATCCACATGGATATTTTATATAGGAAATAACTCAATATTTATTTTGCATTCGAAGTACAAATAAAAAACGAGGTAAATCTCGTAGTTTCAGCTCTTTGAAAATCAAAGAGCTTCTACGATTCAACTAAAAGTATTCTGGCCTTATATATCTGCGTCTTTGAAACTTGTTTGAAACATATCCAAGAAAAAATCTACGTTGATTACCTAAAAATCCACATGGATTTCACAAAATCCACGAGGAGCACATACAATTAACACAGATATTATAAAATCCATGCGTGTTCCTTGAAAATCCACATAGATTTCATAAAATCCATATAGATTCTTCAACAGTCCACAAGGGTTTTAGAAAATCAACATAGCTTTCATAAAATCCACATGGATTTTTTCGTGGAAATCCACGTGGGTAATCCGCGTAGATTCCTATGCGAACCCACATGGAATCAATGTGAAATCCACGTGGATTTTTTGAATAGGGTAAGCAAATATAATGACGTGTCTGTACTAGAGCTATGTTAGTACAATCATTTTTGTTAAAATAGAATATCATTTGAACTAGTTATTTTTTTTTAAATTTGGATTGCAAATTAGATCAAGCTCGACAAACCTAACCTCAAAATATTATACATCGAAAGTTAATGTATAACTTTTTATGTATAGTATTTCGGTGGATATTGTGAGTTGTCCACACTCAAGTTTAATCTTACAAATTTTATTATTGTAGCGACAAAATTCATCTGCCCTTCCCCTTTTTGAAATAATTAATTTAAATTAAAAATTAAGGCATGCATACACTCCACTATACCGGCCGGTATAGCAGAGCGTAGGCCGTATTTCTAGAATCGAAGAATTAACTTTGTAAAAAAACTAATCATCAGAATGAATTTTCCTTTTGTAGGCTACTCTATTTTGAGATAATAAAGGGTGAAAAATAGAAAAACCTCAGAAATTAAGAAAAAAAATTATTTTTCTCAAAATAATATGAAAATAATTATTATACTAGATAGTGTATTAGAGCGCGGTGGCGTAATGGATAGAGCTCTTGCCTTCAACGCGGAGGGCATGGGTTCGAATCCTGGCCAGGTACCTCTAACTTTTTTTCGAAAGAAAATAAGTGTATGTGCCATTTATATCGCGACTCTTTAAAAAATCCGACCTCATTGGGTATCGGTTGATTGTTGGTTACAAAAGTGGCTGACCATCCATCGGTAGTCAAAGTTTTCGGTATGGTGGGTCTGACAGTCCTAGTCTGATGTAATGTGTTAAACAGATGCCGGGCGGGGGACTTCCTCGACTTCACCATATATAAAAGGTTAATCATATAGAGGACAATATCCTTTATATATTAATCTTTTTTCAAAAAAAAGAAAAAAAAAAAAAAAAAAAAAAAAAAAAAAAAATACTAGATAGTGTAATGTTGTCAGGTTGGCAATACCTGACTCTGATGCGATAAATGATGGCGTTTTTCTTACGGTGTGGCACGAACTTCGTGTTAAATAAATATAGATTAAATAAATACACTACATTATATTATTTTAAAAGAAAGATATTTATTCATGAGAAACTTCTAATACAAACTGAACCAGAAAAAATAAAAAATATATGATGAATTAATAAACAAATTTCATTTGTTTGAATCTCACTTCAAATGATACATATTCCATTATTTAAATATGAAATACAAATGTATTATATAACTAACATGCTTCCTTACATTTTATTTTATTATATTTTATTTAAACTGTTAACTTTAACTTTTCTCTTAACTTAATAAATTTAGATTTACATAATGCCTTAGTAAAAATATCAGCAATATTATTTTCTGATTCTATTTTAATTACATCAATTGTACCATTTAAATAATTTTCATTCACATAATGATATTGAACTTCTATGTGTTTTGAGTTTTTAGAGAAATTTCCATACTTTGCAATAATTAAAGCTCCTGAGTTATCTTCATATAATTTTACAGGTTTTTTGACATTAATATTAAATGCTTCTTTTAACATAGCACATATAAAATTGACATCAGTTACTGCTTCAGATAGAGCAACATATTCAGCAAAAGTAGATGATTTAACCACAGAACTTTGCTTATGTGTCTTCCAATAAATAACATTTCCGTATAATCTTATCATATAACCTGAAGTAGATTTTTGATCGACAATATCACCTGCCCAATCCGCATCAACAAAACAATCCAATATATCACAATTTTTATTTTTATTATAAATTAATTTAAAGTCTTTGGTCTTATATAAGTATTTTAAAATTCTAAGAGCGTATTTATAATGAGTATCATCAAAACTATTTTGGTATCTGCTTAAATAATTTACACTAAACACAATATCTGGTCTAGTTCCTGTGCCAATATATAATAATTCTCCAATCAAATTTTTGTACTTAATATTTAGATCAACAGTTTTACTTGGTTCCAATCTTAAATTTGTTTCCATTGGTGTATTATATAACTTTGCATGTTCTAAATTGTATTTTTTAGCCAATGATTCAATATAATTGGTTTGACTCAATTTCATTACATTTTCCTTTACATTATAATCAATATTAATTCCTATGTAGTTGCCTACTAAGCCCATATCTTTTATTTTAAATCTTTCATCTAGTTTTTCTTTAATCTCATAAATTTTCTCTTTATTTTTACTACATATTAACATATCATCAACATATAGTAGAACAAAAATGGATTCATCGTTTCCTGTTTTAATGTATAAGCAATAATCATATATACTTCTTTTAAAATTTAGATTTTCCATAAATTCATTAAAACATTCATACCACATTCTTGGACTCTCTCTTAACCCGTACAATGCTTTAAACAATTTCAAAACTCTACCCGAACCATCATCATATCCTTCTGGTTGATTAATGTAAACTTCAGATAATATTTTTCCATTTAAAAAAGCTGTTACCACATCCATTTGTTTGATATTTAAATTATTTTGACAACTAAAAGATAGTAATGTTTTTAGTGTTTGCATTTGAACAACTGGTGAATAAATATTATCTACATATTCTTTTTGTTGAAATCCTTTTACCACTAACCTAGCTTTATATACAGTATCACTTTTCTTTTTATATATCCATTTAGTATCGATAACTTTTTTATTTTTAGGTTTCTCTACAAGTTTCCAAGTTTTATTCTCTTTTAAACTATCTATTTCATTATCCATAGCTTCTTTCCAATTTTTATTTTCTTCGCTCTTTATTGCTTCTTGAAAAGTATTAGGTACGATTGCATTACAAAAATTTGCATAGATATAATGGGAAACATGATCATCATTTATATATCTTTTGTTAGGTTTTCTTTCTCTACTAGAACGTCTTAATTGAATTTTATTTAAATCTTCATTTTTATTATTTTGTTGAGAGTTTTTATTGATTAATTCACTACTAAAATAAGAATCACTATCACTTTCTTCATTTTGCTCAACTTTCTCATTAGCATCATTTTGCATATTAACATCATTTTCCATGTTATTAAAGCTTATTAGTTTAACATTTCTCTCTATTATATCCACATGTCTTACATTTATTACTCTATTATTTACTAATACTCGATATCCTACTTCTGTATAACCTAATAATATTCCTGGTTTAGCCTTATCGTCCCACTTTGATTGTCTTGTTTGTTCTGGTATTCTAATATAAACTCGACTACCATATATTCTCAAATATTTTACACTAGGCTTTTCATTGAAAAATATCTCATAAGGAGTTTTTTGTTCAACTGTACAAGTTAAAATTCTATTTTTTAAATATGCTGCAGACTGTACTATCTCTGGCCAATAAATCTTACTAACCTTAGCTTCTTTTGATAAACATCTAGACATATCCATAATCGATCTATTGAAACGTTCTGCTACTCCATTTAATACGTGTACGTATGGAGGACATGGAATCATACGTATTCCTTTTTTTCTTATAAAATTATAAATATTCGAATTTAAATATTCCTTTCCATTGTCACATATAAAATTTTTTACCTTTTTTTCAGTTAAATTTTCAACTAAATTAACATAGTCAATAAAGCATTCATAAACTTCAGCCTTTGATTTTATAGTATAAATTTTTGCTAACTTACTAAAATCGTCTATAAAAGTGACAAAATATTTTTCCCCTCTATAACCTATAGTTGAATGAGGACCATTTACATCAGAATGAACTACTTCTAAAATTTCTTTAGCGCGTTTTCTATTATTTTCAAAAGATAAGTTTCGCATTTTGCTTTCTATACAAATTGAGCATTTCATATATTCTGACTCTAATTGTTTAGGTAGATCTTTTAATAATTCTTTTTTACATAAAATATTCAAATAATTAAAATTTACATGACCCAGAGAGCGATGCCATTTTTCTTTTAAAAATATTTTTTCTGTTTTTTCTATTATATTAATTTCAATAAAATTTGAATTTATTTCTTTTATTTGATTAGACTTTTTCACATAACCATTCATATAATATAAATTATCTATTTTATTAGCTATCGCTATTAATTCTCTATTTTTGTTATATATATATTTGAAATGTTATCATAGGATACTATTTTATTTTTACCAGTTACTTTTGAATAACTTATTAAATTCTGCTTCATATCTTTTACATAAAAAACATTATATAACGTTACTTCTGATTTTTTTTCAAAAACTTGAAATTCTATAATTACATTACCAATTTTCGTAGCTTTTAATATTCTACCATCTCCTAATCTAACATCTATCGGTTCCTTTAAAACAGTATAATTACTAAATAACCTATCATCATTTATAATATGGTCCGTACATCCACTATCTAATATCCATTTTATTTCATTTTGTTCTAACCTAAAATCGTTTTTTACTTCTGACGCATTTACCTCCATGATAAATACATTTCCATAATGTTTTTGCTCATTTTGATGACCTTGACTCGATGATGTATTCGCATGAGCACCTTTATAATTTCCTCTGTAATTGCCTTGGTGTTGAAAACCGCGACTACGTGACCGACCTCTGTTAAATCCGCCTCGTTTATGTTGATCTGTATAGTCCTGTGTATAACAATTTTTTTGTAGATGACCAATTTTTCCACAACGATGACATTTTCTTGTATCTGTTGTAAAAGCATTTGATTTCGTAATACTTTCTTCATTTTTTTTTGTTACAATCTTGATTTTTTTCTAACATATATTTCAGTTTTATTTTACTTTTCAGATAATCAACATTTCTTTCATCTTTCTTTAAAACATCCATTAAATCTCCAATGTGGCTGTAAGACCGTGGCAATGATTTTAACATATAGCTTAACTTTTCATCCTCAGTAACACCAGCCCCTGCAGTTTTTAGTTCGTTAACTGCTTTTTCAAATTCGTCAAAAAATATTGTAATGTCTGAATAATTTTTTAGTTTAATATTTTCTAAGTTACTTCTGCAGACAATTTGTAAAGCTGTCGTTCCTTTAAATACATTTTATCAAATTCAGTCATTATATCAAAAGCCGATTCTTTATCGCCGATGTATTCTAGTTGTTTGTCTGATATTACGCAATATATATAATTTACTGCTTTAACATTATTATTTTTCCAATCAGGTTCCTTGTCTTTTTCATTATCCTTTTCTCTTGTAACAACTTCTTTGCAATTTTTAGCTTCTAAAAATTTTAAAATTCTCTTTTTCCAACTAGAATAATTCTTACCATCAAATATTAACATATTAACATCATCTAGCTTTACATATGACATTTTTACTATTTTTAATATATTTCAATATATTTTAAATTTAACTTTTTATTTTTACTTCTAAACCACGGACTGCTACCATGTTAAATAAATATAGATTAAATAAATACACTACATTATATTATTTTAAAAGAAAGATATTTATTCATGAGAAACTTCTAATACAAACTGAACCAGAAAAAATAAAAAATATATGATGAATTAATAAACAAATTTCATTTGTTTAAATCTCACTATCTTAAATTAAATTAAATCGCGTATCTCTGTCCTTTTCTAATTAAAGAAATGATTTTTTTACAAAAACTAATAACTTTATCAAAAAATGAAGAGAAAGCCGCATCTTGTATCAAATAAAGCAACATTTTCTTTGATAAGAAAGAATTAATTTTATTGCTTAGTTCTCAAGAAAACCTTGAAAAACCAAATTGCCCACACTAACCTCTATGATTTAAGTTTTTCAAGGTTTTCTTGAAAACGAAGTAATAAAATTAATTCTTTCTTATTTAAGAAAATATTGCTTTTTTTATTACGAGATGCGGCTTTCTCTTTATTTTTTGCTAAAATTATTAGTTTCTGTAAAAAACTCAATCTTCGGATTAGAAAAGGACAGAGATACGTGACCTCCTCTTAAATATAAAATACAAATGTATTATATAACTAACACTTCGAAATTTGATCTAAGCAAATAATAACTTAATGATTCTTTATTCTTCTGTGAGATGATGAAAGCAATGATGTTTTTTTTTGGCATAAATAATATTTTTGTTGTATATGTGTGAGGTATAACGAACAAAGTAGAAAGGAAAAGACAATACAAACGTATGCGTACGGGTATAAGACACGTCCACACATGAAGTCTGTGCTATTATGTTGCTTTCTTTTTAAAGTAAGGCCCTTCTTACAGTAAACAATGTAAAAAGGGCTTTCTTACATTGTTTACTGTATCTCACATATATAAAACAGAAAGTAGAATATTTTATATTCTTTTTTTTCTAATGAAAAATCATAAAAATTTCCTACGTGCAGAAATAATATAGGGATATCTCTGGAACTTTTTAATTTTGAGAAATTGTCTTCACAACAATTCAAAAGTCTATAATACAAGTTTCTAGAGTGGCACACACTTCAATGAGGGCTTAAATTACTCTTTTCTGTAAGTAGAATATGTAATTAAATTTCGGTATCGATTGAACAATCGTTGTTCACGATACATAATTTTATACGTCAAAAATGATACTTTTTTCATATTTTTCTACGTGTGTTTCTTGAGCTATAAAAAAAGTAACGTACTTTCGATCCTTCTCAAATTTTTTGAGCATAATGAATATGGTAAAAAGAACAGTTTAAGCCTACCCTGGTACATGTGCCCCTCTTTAGGAAGCTGTTAGACTATTTTTAATGTTAGTGTAATTTTTAGGTGAAAATCATACTAACATTAATAATAGTCTAACAGCTTCCTAAAGAGGGGCACATGTACCAGGGTAGGCTTAAACTGTTCTTTTTACCATATTCATTATGCTCAAAAAATTTGAGAAGGGTCGAAAGTACGTTACTTTTTTTATAGCTCAAGAAACACACGTAGAAAAATATGGAAAAAGTATCATTTTTGACGTATAAAATTATGTACTGTGAACAACGATTGTTCAATCGATATCAAAATTCAATTACATATTCTACTTACAGAAACGAGTAAATTAAGCCCTTATTGAAGTGTGTGCCACTCCAGAAACTTGTATTATCGACTTTTGAATTGTTGTGAAGACAATTTCTCAAAATTAAAAAGTTCCAGAGATATCCCTATATATTCTAAACATTTATAATGCATACTATAATAGCTAATTCACTTTCGAATATATCATTACTAACACGTACACACGAGAATAATGTTAGAAAAAGACAAAAAAGCAACAGAATAGCTAAAAATGCGACTTCACATGTGAGCGAGTCTTATACCCGTACGCACATGTTTGTATTGTCTTTTTCTTTCTACTATGTTCGTTATACCTCAAACATATACAACAAAAATATTATTTATGCCAAAAAGAAAATAAAACATCATTGCTTTCACCGCATCACAGAACAATAAAGAATCATTGAGTTATTATTTGCATAAATCAAATTTCGAAGTTCGCGCCACAACGTAAGAAAAACGCCAACATATATCGCATCAGAGTCAAGTATTGCCAACCTGACAACATTACACTTTCTAGTGTAATAATAATTTTCATATTATTTTGAGGAAAAATAATTTTTTTTCCTAATTTCTGAGGTTTTTCTATCTTCCGCCCTCTATTATCTCAAATTGATTCTGATGATTAGTTTTTTTACAAAGTGAATTCTTCGATTCTAGAAACTATTATCTCTATTTTCGAAAAATTCACTATTTTTCTGAGGTTTTTCTATTTTCCACCCTTTATTATCTCACAATATAGTGACCTGTAAATGAAAAATTCATTCTGATGATTATTTTTTTTACAAAGTTAATTCTTCGATTCTAGAAATTCGGCCAACGCTCTGCTATACCTGCTGGTATAGTAGAGTGTATGCATGCCCTTAATTATTAGTAATTTGAATTTGTTAGATATTATATAATTAATATTATATTTATCTACTGTTAAAAATTATTATACAATTTAATGGTTTTTACGTTATGATGAATTAGTTTTATTGAAGTTTGATATACACGACAGCACCGCAGTATTACGTAAGTATTATATTAGTAAAAGATAATTAAGTTTCGTAGAACGAAAAAATTCGGTACTAAATAAAATATTTCTTGGGACAAGTCGCGTTAAAAAATGTACTAATTTAGGTCGTCTTCAAATATACTGAGTATCAATTAAAAAACGACTGGTTATGTTCTTTCTTGTACTGACTCAAATTAGTACATTCTTTATAGGTATTATCCTTCCTCCGTGTAGTCCAGTCGGGATCTGTAAAAAAATTATCAAAAAGGTCACATCGAATCGGAGCCTATACAGTGGGACCTGGATAACTAGCCGCTCATGGAGCTGTAGGGGAAAAAATTCTCAGAAAAGATCAGTTACTGTGAACCCCCTCTATCGACAAGCGCACTATATCTTTCTCTCTTGCTCCGACTCTTTTACTTAATGGGATGTCGGAGTTATTAGAATCGATATTTGCTTTTTTTCATCTGATTGATATCTCTTTAAATTGACTATTTAGACAAATATAATGACTTGTCCGCGCTAGAGCTACATTATGTCAATCATTTTTGTTAAAAAAAAAATCACTTAAATTTGTTATTTTTTCAAGGACTTTGAATGAAAATTAGATATTAAGCTCTATAAACCTAACTTTAAAATACTATACATTGAAAGTTTGTTCATAACTTTTTATGTGTAGTATTTTAATAAATTTCTTGAGTTCTCCGCCCTCAGGATTAATCTTATAAATTTTCTCTCTGTACACTGAAAAAAAAGCCGAAAGCACACGCTGCGAAGTCGATTGTTGTGAATGATTCGGACAACATTCGCAGCTATTAATAACGGAAAATCGCAATATAAGAGTGCGTAACAATATCGCAGCCAATCATTCCAACTTTCTGTATAAAAGATTACATTGATCGGAGCAGAGCGCTGCGACTAAGCTGCGTTGTGGCTCGCTACGGCTCTCCGTAGTCTACGGCACAGAAAGCTGAATCCAAGCCCAGCGACTAAACTGCTTCGTCGCTTGCTACGGCTCTCCGTAGTCTACGGCACAGAAAGCTGAATCCGAACACAGTGATTTATTGCGTGGTCGCTCGCTTTGAATGCCAATCTCAAGCATTGCGACAACGCTTTGAACACACTTGCTTGATTAATAAATACCATTGAAAAAATGATAATTTTGACTTCCTTTTATATTTTTTTTAATGTTCATGTAATTATGTGAATTCATAATTTTGAACTATTTTTAAAAATTTATAATTTATAAATACAGTTATTAATACTTTAATATCTTTGATTATTTTTTTTTATTTTTAGATTTATTAGGACATATTTAAAGTTAAATAATTAAAAAACTATACTAATAAATCTATTAACAAATCTAAAAATAAAACAGATAAAAAATTGAGAAAGAAAATAACTTTTTTTAACAAACAATTTATGTGATTATCGATAGTAACATTTATGAAGTTATTACTAAACATTAGATTACCTTAATTATATTGTTCCAAATTTCATATGCAAGTTGTATCCACTTGCCGTAAAAGGGAAAATATTTACAGATGATTTTCATGCTATTTTAAATTCTTAATTAATTTAGGTACATAATAAATAATTGATAAATATTTCCAAGTGAAAAATACTCAAAGCCTGGTAGAACTAAGATTTATTGGTAATATCGTCACTACATATTTATGGATGATATCTGATAAAAATGTATTTGTACGTTTTCTTCAAAACAAAGTGCGTTTGAAGAAAGAAAATCTTATGATTGATTAAAAATGACTGTTTTAAATACTTTTCCGCAAATTTAGGTATTTTTAGAAATTTTCTTCGTTATCGCTGAAATTTATTCGTTCTTTATAAAAAAATATTAAGTCAAGTCATTAAATATCAAATCAACTTAGGCAGTTTTTGTGTATATTCAATAGTGATTTTTTACCTAACAGGTAAGTTAAAAAGTCTACATATTGTCATTTAAAAAAATTCAATCACATTGTACACGTTATTTTTAACAAAAATAGTTCTATTAAGTTTCTACAATAGTTTGATACTTTTTAATAGAAAATTTATTAAAACATTAATTTAACCAAAAAATTTGAGTAAATAAAAATATTCCATTACTTTGAATTTTTAACCACAAAATTTTTTATTTTTATTTTGGAAACCAAATGGAACATATTCCCAGACTCATTGATTTTTATTATTTAGCCGTGCAAATTGATGTGAAATTTTTCGTTTGTATATATATATATATATATATACATACATATATCTACAAGTTCTATGGATTTAATGTTATAACTAAGAGTATTATTTTATTATAATTTCATGAAATGGAATAAAATAATATAGGAACAAAAATTATTTTAAATAAATTTCAATGATATATTGGTATATCTTTAAAAGTTTAAACTTTAAATATCACTTTTTTCAAACAATTTTTAAACAGTGACTATTGTATTACATAAAAAATACACGACTGTTTGCGAATAAATTATTCTTTTTTGAAACTGTTAAACAAAATTCATTTTTCAAAAAGCTATATTGCACGGTACCTTGAAAATTTCATTAATAGTATCAAATATTTTCTAAAAATGATATGAATGGTTTTTGCATAAATGGTATGGAAAAAAGCAAATTATCGAAGGTCCTTTCATCAAATATAATTTAAACCACAAGAAAGGTTGAGATTTGAGACCTTGAGACACCTTGAGATTTGTTTTATTGAAGGAAATGTATCTGCCTGAACCTTAAAGGAACCGTAACTGGTCATTTGACCGTATGTTTTGCTAAACCAAATATATGAAGCATTTAATAAAAAATATATGTTGTTGTACAGTACTAAATATTTATGTTGTTTGAACAAATAATATAAATAATTATAGGACATAGGTTTTAATTAAAAAATCTAATCTAAAATTTTTGAATATAAACGTAATTGCATTCATAAAATAAAGTTTTAATAAAATATTTGTTTGAAATTAAGAAAGAATTTTTACACAATATTATACAATGAGAAAATAAATTAACTGTTAAGTTATACTGACTTCGATACTGCGAAATGCGCACGTCTTAACAGTTAAAATCACAATAATTAAACAATTTTTATTAATTTAAATTTAAACATTCAGTATATGAATGAAATATGAGAAATAAGAAATAAAATATATTTTGAGTCTTTCAACGTTTTCTTGATTATATTAGTTATTGTAAAAAAAACAATTCTTTGATTAGAAAAAGACGAATATACTCGACCTACTCTTAAATTTTTTGTTTTTGTTTTCTTAAAAATTATTTGCGTAGTTTAAATTATATTTAATGAAAGAACCTTCGAAAATTTGCCTTTTCTATACCATTTATGCAAAAACCATTCATATCATTTTTAGAAAATATTTGATACTATTAATGAAATTTTCAAGTTACCGTGCAATATAGCTTTTAAAAAAATGAGTTTTGTTTAATAGTTTCAAAAAAGAATAATTTATTCGCAAACAGTTGTGTATTTTTTAATGTAATAGAATAGTCACTGTTTAAAAATTGTTTGAAAAAAGTGCTATTTAAAGTTTAAACTTTTAAAGATATACCAATATATCTTTGAAATGTATTTGAAATAATTTTCGTTCATATATTATTTTATTCCATTTTATGAAATTATAATAAAATAATATTCTTCGTTATAACATCAAATCCATAGAACTTGTAGATATATATACATACGAAAAATTTCACATCAATTTGCACGGCTAAATAATAAAAATCACTGAGACTGGGAATATGTTCCATTTGGTTTCCAAAATAAAAATAAAAAATTTTGTGGTTAAAAATTTAAAGTAATGGAATATTTTTATTTACTCAAATTTTTTGGTTAAATTAATGTTTTAATAAATTTTCTATTAAAAAGTATCAAACTATTGTAAAAACTTAATAGAACTATTTTTGTTGAAAATAACGTGTACAATATGATTGAATTTTTTTAAATGACAATATGTAGACTCTTTAACTTATCTGTTAGGTGAAAAATCACTATTGAATATACTGTAACGTCAGCATAATTGTGACCAAATTTTTTAAATTTTGTTTTTACTATTTTTAATATTTTTCTTTTATTTTTCTTAATTAGGGTGCTCGAATAACGCATAAGGTGAAAAAATGTTTCCAAAGTGAGAAAACACATTATGATTTTATTTTCGAGACATTTTCTCACACATTTTAAAATAGTTATATTTATTCCTATGTATTTTTAAGATTAAGTTAGTGTACCTATAGACCGATACGACGAAAACGATTGTACGAGACCTTTTCGTTAATTACACCTGAAATATATTACAGAACTCATACAGCCGTTTCGGTACAACACCACCTGAAAAATTTTACCGTCACTCATTAAGGAACAGATTCCATACTCAAATTCGGAAAAACCTTCAGACATAATAAAAATTGGCGACAGTCTTTATGACCCATGCCAAGCTGAGAAACAAACTTGATACTAAAATATACATACATGTACATAAAAATATAAATATATAATAATTAATAATAAATATAAGTTATGTGTATTTTTGTGAATTTCTCATTTGTTAATAAACAACTTTAATGAATGAATTGAACATGAACAACCTAATAGTTAAATATTACATTTTAATATTCGCAAGTCATTTTTCTTTAACGTACATCCTGAACTACGACATTATAATTTCTATGTATATATATTTATATATATAAACAATATTAGCAACTATAAGCATACATACTGAAATTTCCTTTGTTAATTAAAATACTTTTTTTTTTAGTAATACAAAATAATGTTTTGGATAAATAATTTGTATCAACAAACTTTTAGGCAAATATAAAAAGCGTTATATAAATAGACAATTATAACAATTATATACACGAATAAAATTACTTATTGTATAAATTTTATTTAATAACATAAAACTTTGATTTCGAATAATTGCCAATAATTCACTGCAGCTCTGCCTGGAAAAATAATTCCTCGCGAAATAAACAACCAATTAAGCAACAGCGCTTATGTAACAGAAGGAGTTAAAAGTCCGGACGTTACAATACACAAAAACTGCCTAAGTTGATTTGATATTTAATGACTTGATATTTTTTTATAAAGAACGAATAAATTTCAGCGATAACGAAGAAAATTCCTAAAAATACCTAAATTTGCGGAAAAGTATTTAAAACAGTCATTTTTAATCAATCATAAGATTTTCTTTCTTTAAACGCACTTTATTTTGAAGAAAACGTACAAATACATTTTTATCAGATATCATCCATAAATATGTAGTGACGATATTACCAATAAATCTTAGTTCTACCATCAGGCTTTAAGTATTTTTTACTTGGAGATATTTATCAATTATTTATTATGCACCTAAATTAATTAAGAATTTAAAATAGCATAAAAATCATCTGTAAATTTTTTCCCTTTTACGGCAAGTGGATACAACTTGCGTATGAAATTTGGAACAATATAATTAAGGTAATCTAATGTTTAGTAATAACTTCATAAATGTTACTATCGATAATCACATAAATTGTTTGTTAAAAAAAGTTATTTTCTTTCTCAATTTTTTATTGGTTTTATTTTTAGATTTGTTAATAGATTTATTAGTATAGTTTTTTAACTATTTAACCTTAAATATGTCCTAATAAACCTAAAAATAAAAAAAAATAATCAAAGACATTAAAGCATTAGTAACTGTATTTATAAATTATAAATTTTTAAAAATAGTTCAAAATTATGAATTCACATAATTACATGAACATTAAAAAAAATATAAAAGGAAGTCAAAATTATCATTTTTTCAATGGTATTTATTAATCAAGCAAGTGTGTTCAAAGCGTTGTCGCAATGCTTGAGATCGGCATTCAAAGCGAGCGACCACGCAATAAATCGCTGTATTCGGATTCAGCTTTCTGTGCCGTAGACTACGGAGAGCCGTAGCGAGCCACAACGCAGCTTAGTCGCAGCGCTCTGCTCCGATCAATGTAATCTTTTATACAGAAAGTTGGAATGATTGGCTGCGATATTGTTACGCACTCTTATATGGCGATTTCCCGTTATTGATAGCTGCGAATGTTGTCTGAATCATTCACAACAATCGACTTCGCAGCGTGTGCATTCGGCTTTTTCTCAGTGTAGTGAAAGGAGAAAATTTTAAACTTTTTTAGATTAGATTAGATTAGATATTGTTTTATTTTGTATTATAATTACGAAAAGAGCGTGTAAAATTGCAAATAAAGTTATAATACATAAAATACTTGAAATAACCTCGTAAATCCTATATTATATCAAACTAAAACCACGTTTTTCTCCGGATCTCCGGTTCTCCGCTCTTTTCAAATGTGTCTAATCTTTTTTTAATAAAAGTAGCCATTTTTTTAACCTTATATATTTGGGCCCAATAATTTTTTCTTCTCTATATTTTTTTTAGCCTTATATTTGTTTGGGCTTTATATTTTTCTGGGCCCAATAATTTTTTCTTCTCTATATTTTTTAAGCATTATATTTTCTTGGGCCTTTTTTTCTGGGCCTAATATTTTTTTGGGCCTTATATTTTCTTGAGCCTTATATTTTTTTTGACTTATACATTTTTTTGGGCCTTAGATTTTTTGGGCATAATATTTTTTTGACCTTATATTTTCTTGAGCCATATATTTTTTTTGGACTTATACTTTTTTTTGGACCTTATATTTTTGGGCCCAATAATTTTTCCTTCTCTATATTTTTGGAGCCATATATTTTTTTGGCCTCACATTTCTTTGGGCCCAATAATTTTTTCTTCTCTATATTTTTTGAGCATTATATTTTTTTTTATTCTTATATTTTTTTGAGCTTTATAATTTTTGGGGCCCAATAATTTTTTCTTCTCTATATTTTTTGAGCATTATATTTTTTTAGCTTTATATTTTTTTAGGCTTTATATTTTTTCGGGTCCAATAATTTTTTCTTTTCTATATTTTTTGAGCATTATATTTTCTCGGGCTTTTTTTTTGGGCCCAATATTTTTTTGGGACATATTTTCTTGAGCCTTATATTTTTTGGGCATAATATTTTTTTGTGCCTCATATTTCCTGGAGCCTTATATTTTTTTTGGACTTATACTTTTTTTGGGCCTTACATTATTCGGGCCCAATAATTTTCCCTCTTCTATATTTTTTGAGCCTTATATTTTTTTGTGCCTTTTATTTTTTTGGGCCCAATAATTTTTTCTTTTTTATATTTTTTGAGCATTATATTTTCTTAAGCCTTATATTTTTTTGGAACTTATACTTTTCTTGTGCCTTACATTTTTTAAGAATTATTTTATAAAAGATAGTGAAGCATTAATAATTCGAAGATATCATAATTATTTGCCTTATCTTTAGGGCCTTATTTTTTCATAGCTGCTATATTTTTATCCTAATTTTTTGGGCTTTATTTTTTCAGTCTTTTTTTCGGGTCTTATTTTCTATTTAATTTTTATTCAATAAATAATTTATTTAGTTATTCATATGGTTTTTTTGCATGTGACATCTGTCAAGTCGGCATTTTTTGTTTTATGACAATATTTTGTATGTTTTTGTTGCTTTAATTTTTGTATTTTTTAGATATATGACTAGATGAATCGATTATATTTTTAAAGTGTAAATAAGTAAATAAATTCTTATAAGCATTTATTATAAGTACCAAACTAGGTCTCTCTCTCTCTCTCTCTCTTGCTCTCTTACATTCTCTCTCGATTTCCTACGTTTTCTCACGCTTTCTCGTGCTTTTTCTCGCATTCCGACGTCTTGCTCCCTTACGCTTCTTTTTGTTCTCCCATGCATTCTCTTTCTTTCTGTCTCTTTTCTTTTTCGATTGCCGTCGCTTCTTGTTTTTTCTTTGTTCTTTTTTTTACTCTATTTTGCTCTTCTGCTTTTTTTACAGCTTCTTGCATTTTTGTCATCTCTTGCATTTTTATTTTTACTCTAATAAAGCATTTTATCTAAGCTTGTCATTTTTTAAAGGATTCGTTAGTGGAGCGTTTTTTTTTAAATTTTTTTATAACAGGCTCCGCTCCAGATGCTTATTTGCACAATATTTAGCAATAATTATTAAGCAGTTGATTTGACTGTGTATCTTTATGTGCAGCCAGTACAACAGCGCATCCGCATATGCAGCTGATTCAACTGCGCATCCCCAAATGCAGCCGATACAACAGCGCATTCTCATATGCAGCCGATCCAACAGCGCATTCCCATATGCAGCCGATTTAACAGCGCATCCCCACACAGAAAGAAATTTGGCATTAGGAGAACTTAATGTCTTTTGAAATACTCAATGTAATTATAAAATTTGTAAATAAAATAAGTGATAATTTTTTACTCCAACGTTCCTTGTAATACAGGATTCAATGTATACGGTATTTCAAAACTTCTTGTAATGGTATATTACAATTTTTAGAAAAACGCTTTACCGGATTCGAAATATATTATTTCGATTACTTCTGAAATCGTACACGAACAAAATATGGTAATTATTTATTGCCAAATTTCTTTCTGTGCATATGCAGCCAATTCAACAGCGCATCCCCATATGCAGCCGATTGTAATGTGAATTTTTAAATGCAATCTATATTACTGCGCATTTCCGTGTACAGTCAATTCATCAGTGCTTTCTAAAATGCATCGTGATTTTGAATATTATATCAAATATTATTATATTAGATATCATAATATCTTTATTATATAAATATTTACAATATTATTTATAATATTTCTTTATATACAATGTTTTTCGTATAAATTGTGTCTTGATCATTCTTATTTTCTCCGTTGACTATTGCGCTTTTGCTTAAAAATAATTTTAAATTATTTTTATGTTTTGTCTTTGGAAGGGCAACATATAATTGTCCATGACTGAAAACGGGTGATGGCAAATATACACCAACTTTTTCATAAGATTGTCCTTGGGATTTATTAATAGTCATTGCAAAACCTAATCTAATAGGAAACTGTTTTCTTCGCATGTTAAAAGGGATATCTTCTTTAGATGGAGATAAAATTATTCTTGGAATAAAAACTAATTTACCTTTGTTTTTTCCACTTGCCAATTCAGCTTGGATAGAATATCTTAGTAGGTTTTTTACTATTAACCTTGTTCCGTTACAAAGTCCCTCATTTACATTCAAATTTCTCAAAAGAATTATAATAGCTCCTACTTTTAAATGTAATTTATGTAGTGGAAGTCCATTAGGAATTAACGTATTAAAAAATTCTGTAGGTAATATAACATCTGAATTTTCTTTGTTATCATCTTTGGCTGTATAGTCCGGGCGCTGGGAGGGTTTCCGTGGCCGTTTGAGATCCCTGGTTCTACCAAGGTTTTTCTTAAGTATTTTTACCTGCTGATTACGAATTTTCTGGGTAGACATCCGGAAAATGCAGAGGAAAAGCGTTATAAGCAATTTTCCGAAAAACTCCGGGAAATTTTCACTTTTTCAGTTGGGAAAAAATTTTTTTAGAAAAATTGAGTAATTTTAAGAAGAAATTATGATTATAAATTTTTTTGTAAAATGCACCGTTTCTTAGTAAACAATACCTGAAATTTCGGAAAATCACGAAAATGGCCATATTCGCGAATTTATAATGAGCAAATGCGTAGAAATTTTTAAACCCAACTAGGCTTAAATTGTTCCTTAATTGATGAACTTTTATGCTAAAGAGGATAGCAATCATAATTTACAATTACCTTTTAATTATCAGTATGTATTTTACGGCTTTTCCGAAGGCAGTTGGCACTAAAAAAAAGTTTCTAAGTTTACATTAGCCAATCGATATCCCCGGTTCTACCAAAGGTTTTTCTAAGTATTTCTGTCTGCTGATTACGAATTTTTCAGTTAGACATCCGGAAAATTCAAAGGAAAAGCGTTATGAGCAATTTTCCGGAAAAACTCATGAAAATTTTCACTTATTCAATCGGGGAAAAATTTTTTCATAAAAATTGAGTGATTCTAAGAAGAAATTATGATTATAAATTTTTTTGTAAAATGCACCGTTTTTTAGTAAACAATACCTGAAATTTCGGAAAATCACGAAAATGGCCATATTCGCAAATTTATAACGAGCAAATGCGTAGAAATTTTTAAACCCAACTAGGCTTAAATTGTTCCTTAACTGATGAACTTTTATGATGAAGAGGATAGCAATTACAATTTACAATTACTTTTTAATTATCAATATGTATTTTACGGCTTTTCCGAAAGCAGTTGGCGCTAAAAAAATGTTTCTGAGTTTCCATTAGCCAATCGATATCCCTGGTTCTACCAAAGGTTTTTCTAAGTATTTTTGTCTGCTGATTACGAATTTTTCAGTTAGACATCCGGATAATTCAATGGAAAAGCGTTATGAGCAATTTTCCGGAAAAACTCATGAATATTTTTACTTATTTAATCGGGAAAAAAATGTTTTACAATTATTTATATAGTGTATATTTATATAGCACAAGTATGGTGATCTTCATGTTTCTAAGAAATAATATTTAAAAAATATTAACATCAATTATTATAATACTTATAGTAAAATACACATATAAACTTTTTTTCATTAATAGCATTTCGTCTATTTTCTGAACATTCTTTTAGCGCAAACTATTTTTAGGAAAGCCTTAAAATACGTACTGACAATTAAAAGGTAGTTGTAAATTATAATCGCTATCTTTTTTAACATAAAAGTTCATCAATTAAGGAACAATGTAAGCCTAATTGGGTTTAAAAATGTCTACGAATTTGCTCGTTATAAATTCGCGAATATGGCCATTTTCGTGATTTTCCGAAATTTCAGGTATTGTTTACTAAGAAGCGGTGCATTTAACAAAAAAATTTATAATCATAATTTCTTCTTAAAATTACTCAATTTTTCTAAAAAATTTTTTTCCCGATCGAATAAGTGAAAATATTCATGAGTTTTTCCGGAAAATTGCTCATAACGCTTTTCCATTGAATTTTCCGGATGTCTAACTGAAAAATTCGTAATCAGCAGACAAAAATACTTAGAAAAACCTTTGGTAGAACCAGGGATATCGATTGGCTAATGGAAACTCAGAAACATTTTTTTAGCGCCAACTGCTTTCGGAAAAGCCGTAAAATACATATTGATAATTAAAAAGTAATTGTAAATTGTAATTGCTATCCTCTTCATCATAAAAGTTCATCAGTTAAGGAACAATTTAAGCCTAGTTGGGTTTAAAAATTTCTACGCATTTGATCGTTATAAATTTGCGAATATGGCCATTTTCGTGATTTTCCGAAATTTCAGGTATTGTTTACTAAGAAACGGTGCATTTTACAAAAAAATTTATAATTATAATTTCTTCTTAGAATCACTCAATTTTTATGAAAAAATTTTTCCCCGATTGAATAAGTGAAAATTTTCATGAGTTTTTCCGGAAAATTGCTCATAACGCTTTTCCTTTGAATTTTCCGGATGTCTAACTGAAAAATTCGTAATCAGCAGACAAAAATACTTAGAAAAACCTTTGGTAGAACCGGGGATATCGATTGGCTAATGTAAACTTAGAAACTTTTTTTTAGTGCCAACTGCCTTCGGAAAAGCCGTAAAATACATACTGATAATTAAAAGGTAATTGTAAATTATGATTGCTATCCTCTTTAGCATAAAAGTTCATCAATTAAGGAACAATTTAAGCCTAGTTGGGTTTAAAAATTTCTACGCATTTGCTCATTATAAATTCGCGAATATGGCCATTTTCGTGATTTTCCGAAATTTCAGGTATTGTTTACTAAGAAACGGTGCATTTTACAAAAAAATTTATAATCATAATTTTTTCTTAAAATTACTCAGTTTTTCTAAAAAAATTTTTTCCCAACTGAAAAAGTGAAAATTTCCCGGAGTTTTTCGGAAAATTGCTTATAACGCTTTTCCTCTGCATTTTCCGGATGTCTACCCAGAAAATTCGTAATCAGCAGGTAGAAATACTTAAGAAAAATCTTGGTAGAACCGGGGATCTCAAACGGCCACGGAAACCCTCCCAGCGCCCGGACTAGTATCAATACTTAAATATTCAACATAGTCTTGTTCTATTATATTCAAAACGTCGTTATTGATTTGAATAATATCATTATTTTTAGGAGCCAAAATAACTTTATATGTTAGATTTTCACTATTTATTTTTATTTTATTTCCAAATATTTCTTCGACAAGATGTTCTCTAATGATAAGATTTTCTGGTATAGCACTTAGTTCATTATTATCTTCAAAAAGATTACGACATTTTCCTTCTCCGATATCTAATAACCATTGTTTGAAATTATTATCATTATCTGAAACTGGCAGATTTTCACTTAATGTCGTACGCATAAAATTTTGCCATAATAAACTAAATTTAACCGAATTTTCTATAATATTAAAACGACTTCCATGTCGAACAATTAGTAATGTTTGCCTAAAATCTCCCGATACAATTACAGTTTTACCATCGAAGGGTTGGTGTTGTACATCGCATGAATCTTGAAAAAGACGATCAACTGCCTCAAAAGCAAATTTGAAAGTCATAGATATTTCATCCCAAATTATTATTTGTGTTTCCTTTAATTTTTTTCCTTCTGCAGAGTTAAGCTTAACATTACATGTTGTGTAATCTGTTATATTCAACGGTAGTTTAAATGTTGTGTGCACTGTTTTTCCATCAATCAATGAATTCGCTGCTATACCTGTCCAAGCAACACATAAGTAACGTATATTATGATATTTAAAATGGGCTATTAAAACGTTAAGTAAATAACTTTTTCCTGTTCCACCTGGTCCATCAATAAAAATACATTTTTGTTTATTTTGATTTAAACTTTTAATAGTAGAATCAAATATTTGTCTTCGTTTCTATTTTAAGGAATCGATTTTTGTTTCTGATTAATTTAGAATATCATCATTATAATTTAAAATTGTTTCATCATCATTATCTTCTATGTATGTGTTTATGTTAGGTAAATTAAAATCATTTAAAGAAAATCCATTGATATGTAAATTATTTTGAATAACATTCAATGCCAATATTTCGCCTATATCTTTTTCGTATTTAGGATGATAAAACTTATCTTTATATTTTTCGTATAAATCTCGTGCATTTATGAGATTATGAAAAATGCAAATAAAAGGGAATAATTCACAAAGAGCATGAGGGAATTCTGTTAATGATGCTTCTTCTAAACATCGGTCCCATTCTTCATCTACATTAATGATTTATAATAAATGAATAAATATAAAAAAATATTAAAACATCAAAATTGTTAAACTTTAGAAATTTCGCAGTAGCTTAATAGGTATCTAACGGTATCTCTCTCGATCCTTGGGTGAAAAAAGGTTCCCTCTCCCTAAATCATTTCTGGTTCAATCAGCTGTTTCATTGGACAAGAAAAAAGCATACACATCATGATTCGCATTCATTTCATCATGGGACAAACTCCAAGTCATACCACTCAAAATTCTTCAGAGTACACTCCTCTTTTTCCACCTGATAAAAAAATATGACTATGATATTCATAGTCAGTAAGTTTCTCTCGTAGACGACGCAACTGACATGTTACTCCTACTAGTTTTAAAATTTACTAGACTCTTGAGTGTTAACTTAGGCATCGTGCAGATAAAGTAGATCGCTATTATTTCCATTTTAAGCTATAGCTATATAATACACTGAGATAATACTAATAAATTATGGTTGATATTTTTTATATACCATATTATTTTAATCTTTAAGTGTATACCGTATATATTTATAATAAATAATTATTAATTAATAATATTAATATTAAAAGAATAATGTGACAATCAGGAAGCATTTGAAATGGCTACTATTTAGGTTTTAAAATTTCTCTAGTACGGTGGCGTAGTTGCAATACGTGCTTGCCTCGCGTCCAAAGGTTCGTGGGTTCAATCACGAATGAAGTCAAAAATTTTTTTTCATGTTTTAATACATTTTAAATTGTTTATAATCAATAAATAATTATGAAAAAAAGATTAAGTAAAATATAATTTAACATAACAATAATTATTTCAAGATTTATTTAAGTGTAACAATCAATAATTTATTTGTTGACCTTACAACAAATCTATTGTTTCATTCGTTGAGATGAGTACTAATCAATTTAAATTACCTTATAATATGAATTATTATATTTATTTACTTCGATAACAAATATTTTTGCATTTCAGCTACAACGAGTAAAATAACAAGATTCTTTTTTCAAATATCTTTTTTCATATCATTAGCTAATGTAAATAAGAGATACTAAGACAAAATTATCTTATAAAAGCTAAGTATAGAATTAATAATTTCAGGATATAATAACTAGAAACTTCAAAACAGTTTTTCTTAAATATTGTATTTTAAAAATCTTCACTCTGCTTTTAAATAATATTTTTATTCTAAAAAGAATTGAAATAAATGTAAGGGGAGAAGGTTTTTGATGCCCTTTATCGAAATTTCATTGAGTAAAATAACACAATAAATCACAAGTTATTAGTTATAATAATTTTCTGAACTCTTTTTACATCAATTCAAATAATGTTAAATATATAGTTTTATTATTTAACTGAATCTTGCTATCACGTATATGTTATATGTTATTGGAAGTGAAATATATTGTAATTTAATATAATAAGTAAGATATAATTTAACATAACAATAATTATATCAAGATTCTTAAGTTTATTTTTTTTAAGTATTTAATATCTATTATATTAATTGTGAATTTTATAATATGTGTAATTCACGTAATTTTTTCTAGATACATTTTTAATTTATCGTTTAACATGTAATATCAAAATTAAAGTTTGAAATGTAATCTTTTAAATGAGATTGATAAATAAAACTATATTTTTTTATAATGCTTAATATTTGGAATTAAATCTATACCTATTCATTCATTGGTGACATTTTACATAGAATATATATATTTGCACATACACACATCCACATTCACATACATACATACGCATACATTTACACTATACATATATTATTCAGCAATAACGTACAAACATGAGCACTTACACATGCCTTTACACATACATACAAATACATAGATACACATGCACATACACTTTTACACATGCGCACATACGCATAAAAACATACATTTACATATATGCATATATATATACATATATCTAAACAAATGCATATTCAAAAATACACATACACACACACATACACACACACACACACACACATATATATATATATATATATATATATATATATATATATATATATATATATATATAAATATATATTATATAATACATACACAAATACATTTAAAAATGGATACTTTAAAATTTAAAATATTTTAAATTGAAAAATATTTTTTATAAAGGTCAGAATCAAACCGAGCGACGTTAGAAGCGAGGTAATTGAAGCTAGTATAAAATTAAAATAGTACAGTATGATATCACAGTCATAAAACAAAATATAGATAATGATACTGTAATAGTAAGTCAATAAATTAAATAAAAGTGATATCACAGATAATACAAATAAATACACGCAAAGAGTATAAATAATATAATTCAAAATCAGTCTCAAATATCTATCAGTCAAAAGAATTACATAAAAACAAGCGTGTAAAGAGCGCAGTCAAAATAAAATAAAATTTAAAATGAAATATTTTTTTGATTAACCATGTTCCGAGCAGAATTTATGATCAACATAAGTTAAAATGAAACTTTATTGAAAATTTTATTTAAATAATTTCTAGATAAGAGTCATTTTAACTTACGTTGACCAAAAATCCTGCCTAGAATATGGTCGATTTTCTACCAGGATATTTTTTATAACGATTTCACAGAAAAGTCAATTGCCTAGCTGATTATTTTTTAATACAACTAGGGGGCAAGCGCGCCAGCCCCCAGCTTGCTTTTATAACTTTAAAAAAATATTTAAGAATTTGCAATTTTTTTAATAACTTTTATTAAAACATACTAAATAATATTAATTATTCAAAAGTTTTCTTGAGGTAAATCTTCAATGATTTTTTAATGAATCTAATCACCTGTGAAGTCCTAGCTTTATACGAGGACAGAATTAATAATTAAATATTGTGTCTTACGAGGGCTACGTTGTGAGCGCCCACTCATATAATAGACTTTTAATTGCTAAATCTGATAAATATAATATATTTACACGCGATAAATAGCGTAATTAGATAATAATCTATCAATAAGAATCAAGAATTAAAGTAGTATAATTTAAAAGAATAAAAGCATAAGCGCGAAAAGTTCATACGCTCCTGAAACGCACACACACTCAAAGATATACATGTGTGTACATCATAGATCGAGAACGCGCTTAAGCCTCATATTGGCTCAGCGCGCATGAGAGAAGCAGGACCATGCACGTAAATGCTGGCGGTGCCAAGCTACTAGAGAAGAGGGGACTGGAGTTCAGCGCCTATAAAAGCGGGCTAGCAGAGAGAAAGGCTCTCTCTCTCGCCCCAGCTCTACCTTCAATTCTATCTGAGTTTTTCAAACACAATGGACATTGAAGAATCATCAACGTCGTTGATGATTCTTCCATGCTCACGTGCATTAAAAATATTTTAACTCGAGTTTATTGTAAGATTTTGTTTAATAAAGAGTTGCGGCGAGCAACACCTTACCTTATCCTATCCTAAAGGGTAAAGCCCCTTGGTCTTCAGTATTAACGGGCATTACCCATAACAAAACTAATCCCTTATTAACACTTGAAATAACCACACACACCACACACTTACACATTCAGGCCCGTACCAGACGACATAACGATCTGTCTCGTTAACGGCCCTACACTTACAAGGTCTGGATAAGGCAAGAATAAGACTCAATAGAGTCGATTAAAAGTGCGACCTACTAGCCATCAGTTAGTAGGACGTCACAACGTGTATATGTTTTATTATAATATTAAATAAAGGATAAAGTCAGTAATTGGTTTATCAACATTTTATTAAATGTCAGCGGCGATATACTTTCAATAGTATAGAGAGAATATAATTTAAAAGCATCTAAAATGCAGCTGAAATTCAGCTAAAATCAAACCAAAATTTACCTAAAATTGCTTAAAATTAATATAAATTATAGCTAATTTTTAGTTAACTTTTAGGTAACTTTAAGCTCATTTCCAGCTAACTATAAGCTTAATTTTAGCTACATTCTAGCTAAATTCTAGCTAAGCAAGGATGAATCGAATTCTTATACACAGCGGCAGCGACAGCGACAGCGACGGTGGCGAAATCTTTTTATCATATATACCCCCCTGCTCGCTTTGCTCGCCAACCCCCTTTTTGAATTTTTGAATACATGGATTTTATAATGTATATAATCCCTTGTAATAATTCTACAATCATATACTTATATACATTTATACATTTTTTATATTTCCATAATTAATAATGTACACATAATATAAAATATAACATATGATATGAATATTTATTTACACAGCGCATATTAGACGCTGTTAAAAAAAAATAAATTTTCAGCTAAAATTCTCAATAAATTAGCTAAAAAAAGCTAAAAAAAAATCTTATGATAATTAATATCAATTTGACCTGATCTATCAAATTTTAAGTGGAAAGTTAAAATTTTAGCTGAAATTCACAATAAATTAGCTAAAGTTAGCTAAAAAATTAAAAATTTAGCTAAAATTGATATAAATTAGCTAAAATTCTCAATAAATTAGCTAAACTTAGCAAAAACATTAAATTTTTAGCTAAAATTCTCAATAAATCAGCTAAAATAAGCTGGGAAATAAAATTTTTAGCTAAAATTCACAATAAATTATCTGAAATTTACAAGAAATTAGGTGAAATTTACCATGGGATAGCTAAATTTATCAGTAAAAAGGAGGAGTTAAGGGAGGATTTTGAGATACTGACAGCGGCAGCGGCGAAAACATTTTATAATTAGGAAATAAATAATAATATTATAATGATAATGATGATGATGATGATGATGATGATGATGACGATGACGATGACAATGACGATGACGATGACGAGGACGATGACGATGAGGATGACGATGACGATGACGATGATGACAACGACGACGACGACGACGACGATGACGATGACGATGACGATGACGATAAGGATAACGATGACGATGACGATGACGATGACGATAAGGATAACGATGACGATGACGATGACGATGACGATGATGATGATGATGACGATGACGATGACGATGACGATGATGATGATGATGATGATGATGATGATGATGATGATGATGATGATGATGATGATGATGATGATGATAATGACGATGAGGATGATGTTGATGACGATGACGATGACGATGATGATGACGATGACGATGATGATGATGATGATGATGAGGATGACGATGATGAAGATGATGATGACGATGATGATGATAATGATGATGATGATGATGATGATGATGATGATGATGATGATGATGATGATGATGATGATGATGATGATGATGATGATGATGATGATGATGATGATGATGATGATAATGACGATGAGGATAATGTTGATGACGATGACGATGACGATGATAATGACGAAAATGATGGCGATGATGATGACGATGACGATGACGATGACGATGACGATGACGATAAGGATAAGGATGACGATGACGATGACGATGAGGATGATGATGATGATGATGATGATGACGATAAGAATGATGATGATAACGATGACGATAAGGATAACGATGACGATGACGATGACGATGACGATGACGATGACGATGACAATGACGATGATGATGATGATGACGATAATGATGACGATGACGACGATGATGATGATGATGATGATGATGATGATGACGATAAGGATAATGTTGATGACGATGACAATGACGATGACGATGATGATGACGATGACGATGATGATGATGATGATAATGACGATGATGATGATGATGACGATGATGATAACGATGATGCTGACGATGATGCTGACGATGATGACGACGATGAGGATGACGATGACGATGACGATGACGATGAGAATGAGGATGACGATGATGATGATGATGACGATGATAATGACGAAGATGATGACGATGATGATGACGATGACGATAACGATGACGATGACGATGACGATGACGATGATGATGATGATGATGATGATGATGATGATGATGATGAGGATGATGATGATGATGACGATAAGAATGATGATGATAACGATGA